>JBBPBK010000163.1:0-151811 GCA_039720395.1 Liquidambar formosana | reverse complement strand
TGCAGCTGTGACACCTTCCATGCCACCAGAGAACATGAGGCACACTAGCCACTTGGTGGGGGATGAACTAGAAGAAGCTTTGAGGGGTTGGGATGCTGAGGGATTCACCTCCCCTCGCATAGAATACACTGCCTTCTGTCGACAATATCTGATGAATCCTAGGGTCACTGGTCTCCCACCTCAAGGGGTGAGCTCCCCACACTCTTAAACTCTTTTCTAAGATTATAAGAAAGACTCCATTTGACAAGCATTTGAATTTCAGGGCCGACGGGCCAAGGGGACACAGCTCCACAGTTGGATCTGCCACTGGGATGACTTACAATGACGAGGATGAGGACCTTGAAGGAAATCAACCTCCACCCCTTCCACAACTAAATTGGTATGTGAACTTGTGCAGTGGGACAAAATTTGTGAAGACTGACATTACCCATCCACCATTCGATGAATATCCCAAGATCGATCCTATTATGAGAAGGTGAGTTCTAAACTCTTATCTTCTTGAAATTGGATTCTTTCATATTGTTAACCATGTTTATACTTTCCTAGGTTCCACGGGAGTATGCCCAGGAATGCATTGAACTCAATGAAGGATTGAGGAGGGATCTTGTGCGAATGAGTTTAGAGAACTCAGTTCTGGAAGCACGCTTAAATCCCCAAGTGGGTGATAATCTTATTAGCTTTCAACTAGGATTGGCACCATTACCCTCCTAACTCATTATCTTTGTTTGCAACAGGCATCATCATCTAATCCACCACAGGATATGCCCCCTTCTAGAGCACCTCGTTCAGGGCATGATGGAGCCGGGCCAAGTCGAAAGAGAAGGCCCACGGGAAATCATTGAGTTTCACTCACCTCTTGTTAGGAATGTTGGAACCTTTCTATCTATCTTGTTATGTATTAATTAGGAATTTCAATTCCCAACCTTGAACCTTTATTATGGATACTGATGAATCTATGTTCGAACTTTATTGCAATGATATGATCTTGTATTGAGTGAAAAATGGGCTTAAATCAAGCACAAAAAGGTCAAAACATCACCAAAGGGCCAAACGAAGGCATGACAAGGCAAAAATGGGCGAAACAAGACGGCGGCCTCGGGTGACCACCTGGGGCTGGGTGGCTAGCCGCCTGGGCCCAGGCGGCTAGCCGCCCAGGCCTGGGTGGTCACCCGAGCCCGAAGCGGTTGTTTCGCCTGATTTTAGGAAACTTCCTATTTTGACGGGATTCCACCTTCCAAACACGGATTTCTGAATTTTTTCCTATAAAGCACATCCAAGGGGTCTCAAACCCTACTAACATTCATTGAGAGCAAGTTATGGAAGCCCTAGGCAAACTCTTGAGTGATTTTCTGAAGGTTATGAGTGCGGAGGCAAGGAAGGAGTTCAAACGCTACTGCTTGGATCCGTTGTTTTCTTTGATGCATGTGAAGCTTGAAACCACTCTTCTTACTGCTGCTACATATTTTTGGGATCCCCAACTTCATGTATTCCGCTTCAACTATGAAGAACTATGCCCAACAATGGAGGAGTTCTGCGCTTTGTATGGAGTTTCACCTGTAGGACCTTTCATCCTCCCTACTCCACGCTCAAGTTACTTGATTTCCTTCTCCAACTTCCTTGGGATTTCTCAACAAGAGGCCTCCATATTTGTGAAGGATCATAAGGTGAATCTCATGGAAATAGCAACTTCCTTCTTGGCTCATGATAGCAAAGGTACCTTGGATTTCAACCTTCCTCTCAACATGCTCTTGCTTTCTGCTTGGTTGGTCGCTTCCTTATCTCCACGGGGACTCTCTATGTCCCTATTCAAATATGCGAACTGATCCCTTTTCTTCTTGAACACAACAACCTGATTCCCATGGTGCTAGTTGAAACCCTCAATAGTTTAGACAAAGTTCATGATAACCCCCAAGCCCCATTAGGAGGGAGCCCCATTCTACTGCAGATGTGGCTTCTTGAAAGGCTTAATTTCTTATCTCCTGCCGCCATTAATCCATACAAACCCTAACATTATTGTTGCCGTCGAGTTGAACTTCCTGGTCAATTTTCTTTGAGGGAATGGTTGGGCTACTTCCAAACTCTCTCATGGCGAAACATCAGGTGGTTTGTCCTCATATGGGGATGCAAGGAACAAATTCTTCTTCGAACTTCTGGGTGTGCTATGGTCAAGCTCATAGGGTTGAGATCAACTTCATTCTATTGGACTTCAAGAATCCTTCGTCAAATGGGTGCCATGCAAACCATACCTACTTCTGTGGTATTTGATCATTCTGTCGAACCTGTGGGCCCCAAATGGTTAAGTGGGCCAAGACTAGATGGACTGACCAACTGAAATTGACTCGAGTTGAAAACACTGATGGGCCTTATGTCATGAGCCCTGAATACAAGACATGGTTGAAGACTAGCTTGGGTGAAAGAGAAACCCTACGCAGGGAAAGGATTTATGACCTTATCAAGGACACAAGGTTAGGATTTTGCAGGGAAGACATTCTGGAAGCAGTGGAAGCAGCACATGCTCATGACTTGCGAAAGAAGCGAAGACTTGAAAGAAAGGAACAGAAAGCAAACCAAGAGGCTCTGAAGAAGAACAAAAAGACTTGAAGACTTTAGAAATAGGATATCTATGGCATGTCAATAGTTCTTTTATCTAACACCAATAAATTGCTACGTCAATTAATTAGTTCTAAATGAATTGCCAATAATAATTCAATTTTGAGATTTGTTGTTGTGGTGTTGTTTGGACCGCACCCAAAGTAACTTTATGGGCTGCCTACGTATCCCCATCCTTTTTTCATTTTTTTCTTTTCTTTCTCTTTTTTTTTTTTTTTTTTTTTTTTTTCTTTTCAGGAATGGGGAATCAGGCCCTCGTAGTTCAAATGCCTTAACTTTTGCCTAGGCCGCCCTTATGGGTTTTCAACCTAGCAGGCCTTACACATAAGTACTTCTTCAATTGATCCAAATTGGTAGGACGAGCGAACTCAATTCCATCCAAATCCATGAGGCGAACAGCCCCTGCTGGTAATATCTCCTTGATAACATACGGGCCACCCCAACTTGGCTTGAACTTCCCTCGTGGATCAAAAATTGGAGCTCTGATTTCTTTCAACACCAAATCCCCTGTCTTCAAGCCTCGGTCTTTGACATGCTTGTTGAATGCTCTCGCAACCCTTCGCTGATATCCCTGCACATGATACAAGGCCCTCAATCGCCTTTCATCGAGCAATGCCAGCTCATCATAACGGTTCTTAACCCAATCTGCTTCTGCTATCTGACTTTCCACAGCAACCCGTAATGACGGTACCTCCAACTCAATAGGCAAAACAGCCTCCATCCCATACACCAAGGAATAAGGGGTAGCCCCTGTTGACGATCTTACGGATGTTCTATAGCCCCACAAGGCTAATGGCAACTTCTCATGCCAATCAGTGTAGGTGTCAACTGTTTTCTGTAATATCTTCTTAACATTCTTGTTGGCGGCCTCCACTGCTCCATTAGTCTGCGGGCGATAAGGGGAGGATAAATGGTGCACTATGTTGTATTTCTGCAAAAGCTCCTTGGTTTCTTTCTGAAAGTGCTGACCATTGTCTGAAATGATCTCATGGGGTACCCCATACCTGTAGATGATGTTGAGCTGTATGAACTGTGCTACCTTCTTGGCATTCAGGGTCTTGAAAGATGCTGCCTCTACCCACTTAGTGAAGTAATCGATAGCTACCAAGATGTACTCATGCCCATTGGAGGCTTTCGGCTTAATCTGTCCAATTATATCTATTCCCCACACTGCAAACGGCCAAGGTGACGACATACTTGTCAAAGGCATGGAAGGTAAGTGTTGTCCATTAGCAAAGACCTGACATTTGTGACACTTCTTAACATGTGCATGGCAATCTCTCTCCATTGTAGACCAATAGTAGCCCAACCTCATGATTTTCTTAGCTAGCATATAACCATTCATGTGCGGTGCTCCAACTCCTTCATGGATATCACTAACAAGACGTTCGGCTTCTTCCTCAGTGACGCACAACAAATGAACCCCATCGTATGACCTTCGGTATAGCTTTCCTCCACACAAAACATAGTGACTTGCTAACCTCCTTAGTGTTCTCCTATCAATGCGGGATGCTCCTTCTGGATACTCCCTTTCCTCGATGAATTTCATGATGTCATAGTACCAAGGATGGCCATCCTTTAACTCTCCTTCTCGAATAGAACAACAATACACAGGTTTTTCTCTACATTCTATCACCAACGGTTTTACATTCCCACCATCCGGGATTTCCACCATGGAAGCTAGAGTTGCCAAAGCATCGGCGAACTGATTCTTATTTCTTGACAAATAATTGAACTCTATTTCCACAAATTCTTTAGTCAAGGCTTCTAAGTATGCATGATATGGCAGCAGCTTCTCATCACGAGTCTTCCACTCTCCCTTTATCTGGCAGATAATCAGTGTTGAATCTCCGAAAACTTCTAACTCTTTGATCCCCAATTCCAGTGCAGCTTCCAATGCAAGGATGCAGGCTTCATACTCAGCGATATTGTTGGTTGCTTCAAACCCTAGCTTAACTGCCAAGGGTGTAAATGCTTCTTCAGGTGAAACCAATAGGACTCCTATCCCATACCCTCTCTTATTTGCAGCTCCATCAAAGTATACCTTCCAGACCTTCTTTCCAATCTCCAGGACATCCTCATCGGGGAATTGATCATTGAATTGTTCTGATGACGCCACAGGGCAGCTAGCCAAGTAATCTGCAATGACACTTCCTTTTACTGACTTCTGTGTTACATACTTTATGTCGAATTCATTGAGAAGAATCGACCAACGAGCAGTTCTATAGGATAAAACCGGCCTTTCTATCAAATACTTCAGCGGATCCATTCGACTTATCAAGAAAACCTCATACGACATCATGTAGTGACGGAGTTTCTGAGTTGCCCATACCAAAGCCACACAAGCCTTCTCTATGGCATTGTACTTCACCTCATAGTCTGTCATCTTCTTGCTTAGGTAGTAAATGGCATTCTCCCTTTTCGACCCCTCAAGGTACTGAGCTAGCATAGCTCCCGTCGCGGTTTCAGTGACCGTCAAGTATAACAATAACGGTTCACCTTGTCGCGGAGGAACTAGAATTGGTGGATTACTCAAATACCTTTTGATAGTCTCAAAGGCTCCTTGACATTCTTCATTCCATACCTTCGGCACACCCTTCTTAAGCAACTTGAAAATCGGCTCACACACCATAGTCAAATTAGCAATGAACCTGCTTATGTACTGAATTCTCCCCAAGAACCCTCGAATCTGCTTTTCTGTGCTAGGCGGCTCCATCTCCACAATGGCCTTGATTTTTCCCGGATCGACCTCGATTCCCCTCTGAGTAATCATAAATCCTAATAACTTGCCCGCAGTGACACCAAAGGCGCATTTCTGTGGATTCAACCGCAAGTTGTACTTCTTTGCTCGCTCCAGGAACCTTTCTAGTGCCCTGAAGTGTCCTTCTCGATCCACGGACTTCACGATCATGTCGTCCACATATACTTCCACCTCCTTATGGATCATGTCATGCAGCAATGTTGTAGCAGCTCTTTGATAGGTAGCCCCGGCATTTCTCAAACCGAACGGCATCACTTTGTAACAATACGTTCCCCACTGTGTGATAAAGGCCGTTTTCTCCATATCTTGCAGCACCATCTTTATCTGATTGTATCCGGAAAACCCATCCATGAAAGAGAGGGGCGCATGTCCTACAGTACTATCTACCAATACATCAATGTGAGGCAAAGGAAAATCATCCTTAGGGCTTGCTGCATTAAGATCTCGAAAATCCACACACATCCTCACTTTTCCATCCTTTTTAGGCACGGGAACTATATTGGATAACCACTCGGGATACTCCACAACTTGTAGGAACCCCGCATCGAGTTGTTTGGTTACTTCTTCCTTTACCTTCAATGCCCATTCAGGTTTTAACCTTCTCAATTTTTGCTTTACCGGCTTTTCAAGGGGATTGGTGGGGATGAAGTGCTGCACAATGTCTGGATCTATGCCGGGCATGTCTTCATAAGACCATGCAAAGGCTGTTATGTTGGCCTTTAAGAGGGCTATCAGCTTTTCTTTTTCAAGTGGTGAAAGGGTTATCCCAATTTTAATTATCTTTGGCAATTCATTTGTCCCTAAATTGATTGATTCCAATTCATCCATGTTAGGTTCAGTGACACCCCTTTTCCTTCGCTCGACGAGCTCCGGGGGGACGTCATTCCTAGGATCTATATCCATGCCATAAATATCCATAGAAGAGAGAAAAGAAACACTGCAAGCAAACAATGTATAAAAGAAACACACTTCATTAAAGGATCAAACAAAAAGACACAAACTTGAAAAGGAAACAAAATTTGGTGCCACAACTATGAAACGACTCCTAACTCCACAAAGTGGGATAGGCGGACACACTTTATTGAAAGCAGGAAAGACTCTAACTAAGGAACCTACAAGCTACTATCAGGCAGGTCATGATCTTCTTTTTCAAGGATCTCTGCAATGGCTCCATCTTCTAGGTACCAATTATGAAGCGGCATGGTTGCATGGTGAATTGACGAATCTTGGCAATCTTCTGTTGCTGACTCCCCCAAAGTAAGAACCATATCTTGGAACATGGTGACCATGGTTTCAGAATCCATGTGCTCCACCCAGTCTTCTTTCTTCTTTCCCACAGAATTGTACCAACTTGTCAAGCTCTGAGGATTCGGCCCATCTGTAAAGTACTTGTCACAAAAATCCTTATCTGCCCATGCTGGATCAGAACTTGGGTAAAAAGTGCAATAGTGTGATGGCTCTTCCTTCCCGAACTCTTTTTCTATACATTGCACATACTCAAACCCCGACAAGGGTATCTCAATTGATTCTGGTTTTATTTCGCATATGGGTACACCCGCCATTTTCAAATCATAGTCCCCTTGAAGCGTAACAATGGCTCCCTCATGTGGGAACTTTACCTTTTGATGCAATGATGATGGTACAGCCCCAGTGGGATGAATCCAAGGCCTTCCCAATAATAGATTAAAACAAGACGGCACATCCAAGACTTGAAACTCCACTCTGAACTCCGTGGGTCCCATGATTAAAGGTAAAGTGATCATCCCAATTACTTCTCTACGGGTATTATCATACGCCCTCACTGTCTGCCCAGATGGGGTGAAATCAGTGGGCCCCAAGCCCAAAACAGTTGTAGTTCTCAAGGGACATACATTTAGTGCGGAACCATTATCAATCAAAACTGTAGGAACTCTCTTCCCCATGGTATCAACAGTTATATGCAAGGCTTGGGAGTGGCTTGGCCCACTCTTAGGTAAGTCCGCCTCTGCGAACACTATAGTGGAATTCTTCGGAGCAGGGTTTACTAGATTCACCAATCCCTCAGGGGACAAATCAACCGGAACCTGTGTCTGATTTAACAACTTCAACACTGTCTGTCTGTGCTTGTGAGAGGCCATAAGCAAGCCCCATATGGTGATATTGGCATTGGTCTTCTTCAATTGTCGGAGTACTTCATCCTCTTCTTCTTGCACATCAAGGCGCTTATCTAACTCACCCAGTGGATTATCAGATTCCAAGTGCGGAGGCTTGAAATGGCGGCCCCCTCTTGTCATGTGGTCTACTTCTTCATCACTAGCCCATATGTCATCAATTTCATTTGTGTCACCCATCAGGTCATCCCATTCAATCATGTCAATGTCCTCCATCTGCACCTCTTCGGGTATATCATCCCAGCCCGTAGGAATTATGGGCTCACTTGGCAATGGATCAGGATAAAGCACATAGTAATCAAACTTCCCCGAAGGTTCTCCCAATAACCCCACTCGAGGGTCTCCTGCTTCATACCTTTCTTTCAACTGCTGTTGGATGGACTTCTTTGGCAATTGTAGGGTCTTTTGATCAATGAGGTCTTGAACGACCTTTCTCAACATAGCACAGTCCTCAGTGTCATGGCCGGGTATACCATGGTATTGGCAATATTGATGGGGTGTTTGGGGTCTTGGCTTTGGAGGGTGAGGTATGATAAGGCCTTGGTTACAGCATTGGTAAAAGGCTTGGGTCAAGGACATGGGTAATGGAGTGTATTGTCTTATGGGTAGGCAAGGTCGAGATGGGTCGGCTTCAATGGCATTTATGGAGTTGGATGAATTATGAGAGGGAAGTGGATTTTGGGTAACATTTGGGCGATTTGGTGGAGTTGGTGGTGAGATGATTTGTTTGTCAAGTAAGTCTTGGATCTCATGCCTAAGGCGATAGCAACGGTTGGTTGAGTGGCCTTTGGCTTGGTGGAATTTGCAGTATTCATTCTCATTGAAGCTCTTGGGCAATGGGTTTGGTGGTGGTCTTGGGTCGAGAGGTTTCAACAGGCCTCGGCTTTTTAGCTTTTCAAGTACTTTCTCAAGTGGCATATGCAGCTCGGTGAATTGGCGAGGTGGGTTGGTGTTATTTAGGGAGATAGGTTGAATGGGTTGGGCTATGGCATTGACCTCGGCATTGTTTTTCCCAGCAAAGTTCGGCCTGCGGCTCTTGTGGACTTCTTCTGTCTTGATTGACCCATCAGCTATGGCATCCTCAACTTGTGTACCTGCTCCGATAAGAGCCTTGAAATTAGGGAAGTAGTGAGCAAAGAGGTGCTTGTGATATACCGGCAATAGGTTCTTAACCACCAACTGAATCTGATCTTCCTCATTCGGTCTATCTGCCATTCTCGAGGCCTTTTGCCTCCACCTTGTAATGAAAGCAGAAAAGGTCTCATTAGCCCCTTGTTTTGTGGTCTCTAAGTCCCTTCTTGTGACATCCACCTCAGTGTTGTACTTATAGTGCTCTGAAAACTCATTACATATGTCCTCCCAAGTTTGGGTTCTATTCTCATCCAAAGCTAGGAACCATTTTAAAGCAGAAGTGGCTAGGGTTTCATGGAACATTTGGGCCAAGAGTTCATCTGTCGCTCCTCGAGGGTGCATGGCTCGCACATACATCTTCAAATGGGTCTTAGGGCAACCCGTTCCATCAAACTTTTCTAATTCGGGCATCTTGAATTGTAGTGGAATACGAGCTTGAGGGAACAAAGATAAGGTACGTACATCCACCATGTCATCTGTCCTATGGATTCCCTTTATAGTTCTCTCCAAGGCTTCCACCTTGCTAGCCAACACAGAGTCTGTATCAGAGGTCTTCCCCTTACTTCCCCCTTCCAGGTTAAAAACTTCAGGTGATTCATTCCCTTTGGGTTGAGTGCTTCCCCCATCATTGGTCTTAGTGCCTTCTCCAGACTGGGTCCCATTTTCGGTGTTATCCCCTGGGGTACGGCCATTATTCTGTTCGGGTTCGGACATTTTATGTTGGATATCTTGGGCCATTTTCAATGCTCTCTCGGATACATCAGTGGTGTAATCAAGTTTGGTCATGATAGCCTTCAAACAGGTCTCAACATCAAAACCCCCTTCACTAGTTGCTTCATCGGCCATGTCTGACTGGTTGGTAGAATCAATCTTCACTAAGCGCCCTTGCTGGTCTCGGATCCAAGCCAGTACGTCTTCTCACTCCTCTATGAAAGGGAACAATCAGTCTCTCATCCTAAGGGTATGTCCTAGGCTTCCATATTTGTCCCAATGACTTCACGCCATATATACTCAATTAGTCCCTTTTAATCCAATCACCTTTGCAAGGGTCATGGGCGAAAGGTACGTATTAAGGATATAGGGTGCAAAGGTCCTCTATTAATTTTTCCATTAAGCACATCACAAACACGGTCATGATATCATTACAAACAATGTGGGTGCATAAGGGTGAAACCATAGTGTCCTACAAGTCTGTCTATATGGACTAATGATAAGGGTAGGCTGGGGTCCTTCACTTGCTTGAGCAATCTTTATACCTAACCACATGTGGCATCAGGAACGCCGCGTGGGTCCAGCAGTACGTGATTAACTCATTTAATATACCCAAGGGCAAGCCCAAGGGTACTTGGCAAGAGAGGTTGAGAGCTTTCGCCCCAACTCATGGAATCAGGAAAACCAAGGTTGAGGCTAGGCCCGTCAGTGGCAAGGGACATCGATCCTAACATGCAAGAGTTTGCGCACACAATGCAATAAATGAAAGCACACAATCAAGCGGATGCAATGTGATTGATTTTAATTAAACAAAAGAAATTAACTTAGCCCAATTAAATTGTATAGAGTCTAGCCCACAAATCCCCAGCGGAGTCGCCAGTCTGTGAACCCTAAAAAAAAGTTAAGGCCCACGAGGGGTTTTAGGTTTGAAAAAGGAAAAGGAGTCGCCACCTTATTTTTTAAAGGAAATAAGGAAAACCCTAAAAAACAGTTTTGTTTTAGGAAAACAAAAGATTGACTCCATATTTAAAAATGGAAAGGCAAATGATCTTTTGGAAACCAGAGAAATCGGGGATTCGGAGGCTAAGTTACGATATGGGAAGGTTCTAGGCAAAGCCTATAGGCACCCATATCGCCCTAAACGGTCTCTTAATTTAATTGGGCTAAATCAAAGTCTTAATCACACACAAATCAACAGTTATCATCACAGGACAGCATGCATATCATTCATCCATTCATCCATATAATCAAGTAAATCAAAGAAAAACAGAAAAAAGAAAGAGGGGGGAGAAGAAAACCTAGGATACTTAGTATCCTAGGGCGGACTTGAACATCACGAAGAGCGCCTACGTACCATGTATGGAAATACATGGATCAAAGTCCATGTAGTTCGAAAGGGAATAGGGTTATAACCTAATCGAGGCCTATGGTAAACCCTAAGTTTCCTTTCAAGTAAAACATGGTAAGTTTCCAAAATAAATGATTCTCAAAAGATTTTTGGTAAAATATGGAATTTTGATAAAAGATGGAAACTTTGATTTAAAAGGTATTTTTTTATTGAAAGGATACTATAGGAATCACCATATTCCCCTATTAGGAAACAACCCTAGGGGGGAGAAAAGGAAAGTTTCAAAGAAAGGAAAGAAGGGTGAATTGGGGCACCCTCATACCCTACTTACCTTAAGCAAAAGCAACCTGTCAAAGTAACCACCCTATTGCATAGGGTAATTACCTTATTTGTAAGATTTCATCTCACAATAGCCAAAATAACCACCCCACATTGGTGGGGTAGTTGCACCTGTTGTACCTGTCAAAGCACCTGCAATTTCCATGCAAACATACCAAAAATGCCAACCAAACAAGCTAGATTCCAAATCAAGCCATTATCATGCCCAAACATGGGCTAACACATGCTCAAAATATCATATCAAGGACAACTAACAGATCTGGACAGAATTGAAATAAGGTTTAAAATCAACCACAAGTCATGCAACAACATGAATCATAAGCTAACTAAAACCCTAATTCAACCCTACATGCAATGACATGCAAAAAAAACCCTAAAATCAACTACTATGAATGCAGAAAAATGTCATAGCTATCAAATATGCAGCACATATATGTCAACTATGAAGAAAACACAAGAAAAAACCCTAAGCTATCATGCTATATGCAACTTTCCTAATACAAGGATGAATGAAACCCTAGAATCACAATTGTGCTCAAAATCACATAAAATAACTCTAAATCATGCAAAGCCCATCATAGACATCATGCTAATCATGCATATTAATCAATAGAAGCATCCACACATGAGAAAAATACAAGCTTGCACATGAAATATAGCTATTCTAAACATAAACTCCATTTCAGCACTAAGGAAACCCTAGAATCCCAAACATGCAGCAAATCACATGGAACATCATCCTAGCATACTAAACAGCCCATAAATATTATCCTAATCATGCATACATTCCAATGGAAGCAACAAAACACAATAAAAACATAAGCTCTAATATGCCAAAGAGTTATTTCATGCAGAAAACCATTTTAAGCACCTAAGAAACCCTAAAGTCCCAAACATGCAGTAAATCACATGGAATAACATCCTAGCATACTAAACAGCCCACAAATATGATCCTAAACATGCATGGAAGCAACAAGACATGATAAAAACACAAGCTCTAATATACCAAAGAGTTATTTCATGCAGAAAACCATTTTAAGCACCTAAGAAACCCTAAAGTCCCAAACATGCAGTAAATCACATGGAATAACATCCTAGCATACTAAACAGCCCACAAATATGATCCTAAACATGCATGGAAGCAACAAGACGTGATAAAAACACAAGCTTTGATATGCAATCATCCTATTCTATGCAAAAACCCTAACTTTAAAAGAGAGAAGAGGAGGAAGGGGGGAATACCTATGGTGAAGTATCCTTTTGCTGCTGTAGGGAGTCCTCCTTCTCTTGTGTACTGCTGGGAGTTCCTTCCTTCAAGCCTTCAAGCAATGCTCCAACCCTCCTCCAAGCTTACTCTCACACTCTCTCACTCAAAGTATAGGTTAAACTACCCTAAGGATGGTTGCCATAGCCTCCAAGTCTCACACATGCCTCACACTTCAGAATTTTCTCTCCAAGTGGCCTCCCAAGTGCCTCCCCTATTGCTGAAGTATAAGGGGGTATTTATAGGGATTGAGGGAAAACCCTCAATGGTTGGGATTAAAACCCTAGGGATTGATCCAAGGGCTCTTAGAGGTTCCCTTGGGGCTCAAGTAGGTCAAAAAGGGCTGAAATTAGGGTTAAATGGCGGCTAAAGGCGAGCAAATCCGAGGAAATAGGGAAGGAGCCGCGTCAAAGCTCAAAAAAGGAAAGTGGCTCGGGTGACCACCTGGGGCTGGGCGGCTAGCAGCCTGGGCCCAGGCGGCTAGCCGCCCAGGCCTGGGTGGTCACCCGAGGCCATGTCAGCTTCAGCCCAAATTTGACCCCTTCGACTTCCAAATGTGTTTCAGGGCCCAAATCAACTCCGATTTTGACGAAACGAAAGCCAAAACGACCGTGTTTCGAAGGGGAATGTAATTTGAGTCACTTGAGGGAAAGAAACCCTAGCCATGGCTGCATGGTTGGGCCCTACAAAGGTGGTTAACCGCTATGCCTCACCATCGCTTAGCTTAGGTATGCACATAGGGTCGCACCGAATGCTTTCCAATTCGAAATTCAACCTCCCTAAACACATTTGGGGATGAAATTAAGACCAATCAAGGTCAAATGAGTAGTCATAGAGTGAAAATCATGAGCCAATTCGAGCTAACCCGCAGTAGGTCTTTTAGCCAACCTGAGCCTTGCTGAGCCATTCTAATCCCGAACCTTCAATTAATCGAATTGATCCCACAAATACCTCAAATACAACCATATGAACTCCAATTGGCAACTTGGAGATCATTTCAAGGTCAAATGGAAAGTTTTTGATCAAAAAGACAATTATGCCCCTCAAGTCACAAAAGTTCTTATTAACCCTCAAGATCAACTCCAAATCGAACCAAAATTCATACACACCATCCTTAGGACCCTAGAAACTCAATGCAAAAGACTAGACTCAAAAAGGAAACAAAAAGACACATGCAATGACAAACCCTAGCTAAGGTGACAAAAATGGGGTGTGACAACCGCCGAGACATCCGATACCGCATTGAAAATGGCTCAAGAGAACCAACAGAAGATGGCGGATCTTGAACAAAATGGCTCTAAGGCCCAACGGCTTGTATTCCACTACAATTCAAGATGCCGGAGTTAGAAAAGTTCGATGGGAGGGGTTGCCCTAAGACTCATTTGAAGATGTACGTACGAGCTATGCACCCTCGAGGGGCTACTGACGAGCTTTTAGCTCAAATGTTCCATGAAACCTTGGCCACTTCTGCTTTGAAATGGTTCTTATCCTTGGATGAGAATAGAACCCGGACTTGGGAAGACATATGCAATGAGTTTTCAGAGCACTACAAGTATAACACAGAGGTGGACGTTACTCGAAGGGACCTAGAAACTACCAAGCAAGGGGTTCATGAAACTTTCTCCGCTTACATTACAAGGTGGAGACAAAAGGCGTCGAGAATGACGGATAGGCCGAATGAGGAGGACCAAATTCAGTTAGTGGTTAAGAACCTGCTGCCCGTGTATCACAAGCACCTATTTGCCCACTATTTCCCAAATTTCAAAGCTCTCATTGGGGCTGGCACGCAGGTTGAAGATGCTATCAATGATGGGACAATCAAGACTGAGGAAGTGAGGAGTCGCAAGACAAACTTTACTGGGAAGAACAATGCCGAGGTCAACACCATAACTCAACCAATCCAACCCTTTTGTCTCAATGATGTCAACCCACCTCGCCAATTCACTGACCTATTCATGCCACTCGAAAGAGTCCTTGAAAAGCTCATAAGTCGTGACCTATTGAAGCCACTCGACCCAAGACCTCCACCAAATCCCTTACCCAAGAGCTACAATGAGAATGAGTACTGCAAGTACCATCAATCCAAAGGCCATGCCACCAATCGCTGTATTCGCCTTCGCCACCAAGTCCAAGACCTCATTGACAAGCAAGTCATTTCACCACCAACCCGTCCAAATGTCACCCGTAATCCTCTCCCATCACACAACAACACACCCCCACCTAACACCATAAATGCCATTGGGGTTGAATCCTCTCGCCCACGCCATCCCATAAGACAATACACTCCGCTCCCCATGACCTTAACCCGTCTTTTCACCATTTGCCGCAATAACAGCCTTATCATGCCACTTCCACCAAAGCCAAGGCCATCAACCCCTCACCAATATTGCCAATACCATCGTGCACCCAGCCATGACACCGAAGCTTGTTCTATACTAAAGAAGATCATTCAAGACCTCATTGACCAAAAGGTTTTGTTGTTGCCAAAGAAATCTATCCAACAAGAGCTGAAAGAAAGATATGAAGCAGGGGATCCTCAGGTTGGCCTATTAGGTGAAGCGTCGGGGAAATATGATTACTATGTGCTGTACTCAAGCCCAAGTCCGATATCAGATGAGCCGATAGTCCCTTCAGGTTGGGATGACTTGCCGACAGAGATGGAGAGCATCGACATGATAGAATGGGATGACTTGATGAATGACTCCGAGGAAGTCCATGACATATGGGCTAGCGATGATGAGTTGGACCATATAACCAGAGGGGGTCGTCATTTCAAGCCTCCCCACCTAGAATCTGAAAATCCGTTGGAAGATTTGGAAGGGCAGAGGCGTCCTAGCTTGCAAGAAGAAGAGGATGAAGTGCTTAGGCAGCTAAAGAAGACCAATGCCAACATTACTATTTGGGGCTTGCTCATGGCCTCGCATAAGCACAGACAGACCGTGTTGAAACTGTTGAATCAGATACAAGTGCCCGTTGACATATCCCCCGAGGGATTGATACATTTGGTGAATCCAACTCCCAAGAACTCAACCATCGTGTTCACCGATGTAGACCTACCTAAAAGCGGGCCGAGCCATTCTCAAGCTCTCTATGTGACCGTTGACACTATGGGGAAGAGGGTTCCCACCGTTCTTATCGACAATGGGTCCGCACTGAATGTATGTCCTCTCCGAACTGCCACTGTTTTAGGTTTGGGACCCACTGATTTCACGCCATCTGGGCAGACCGTAAGAGCTTATGACAACACTCGCCGAGAAGTAATAGGGGTGGTTACTTTGCTTCTTATCATGGGACCCACTGAATTTAGGGTGGAATTCCAAGTGTTAGATGTGCCGTCATGTTTCAACTTGCTGTTGGGCCGACCTTGGATCCATCCCGCTGGGGCTGTGCCATCTTCACTCCATCAAAAGGTGAAGTTTCCATATGAAGGAGCCATAGTAACGCTTCAAGGGGACTATGAATTAAAACTCACAGGTGTGCCTATATGTGAGATACAACCTGAATCAGCAGCGATACCGCTATCTGGGTTTGATTATGTCCAATGCATTGAGAAAGAGCTGAATGAATCATCACGCCATTACTCTTCTATAAAGCAGTACATCCCATATACTTTTTATCCAAGTTTCGACCCAGCCGTGGCAGATAAAAGTTTTGGTGATAGATACTTAACAGAAGGGCCGAATCCTCAAAGTTTGACAAGTTGGTACCACTCTATCCAAGATCTATATGGAAGCTTGAAAGAGGAAGACTGGGCAGAGAACCTTGATGCGGGGGCTATGACTGAAATGTTCCAAGACATGATCCTCACCGTGGAAGACTCGACCATTGAAGAACTCCAGGGTTCATCCATTAGCCATGCTACCGTGCCATTCCTGAATTGGTACCTTGAATGTGGTGTCATTGCGGAGATCCATGAAGAAGAAGACCTTGAACTCCAGATCTCAACGCCGCGAGCCCTAAGGATGACTTTCCTTTACCCCATATCGACGTGTTGGTAGATAGCACGGTGGGACATGCACTCCTCTCCTTCATGGACGGATTCTCCGGGTATAACCAGATAAAGATGGCGCCTCAAGACATGGAGAAAACAGCCTTTATCACGCAATGGGGAACGTACTGTTACAAAGTAATGCCTTTTGGCTTAAGAAACGCTGGGCTACTTACCAAAGAGCAGCTACGACCCTATTGCATGATATGATCCATAAGGAAGTCGAGGTTTATGTCGATGATATGATCGTGAAGTCCGTGGATAGGGAAGGGCATTTCAAGGCACTAGAGAAATTCTTAGAGCGAGCAAAAAAGTACAATCTCCGTCTCAACCCACAGAAGTGTGCTTTCGGCGTCACTGCAGGCAAGCTATTGGGGTTTATGATCACTCAGAGAGGTATCGAAGTGGACCCAGGGAAGATAAAAGCTATTGTGGAGATGGAGCCGCCTAGCATTGAGAAGCAGATCCGAGGTTTTCTGGGAAGAGTTCAATACATAAGCCGATTCATTGCCAACTTGACCATGGTTTGCGAACCAATCTTCAAATTGCTTAAGAAAGGTGTGCCAAAAGTATGGAACGAAGAATGCCAAGAGGCCTTTGAGACCATTAAGAGATACTTGAGCAATCCTCCAATCTTAGTTCCCCCACGGCAAGGTGCGCCGCTTTTGTTATACTTAACGGTCACCAAAACCGCGACGGGAGCTATGTTAGCTCAATATCTTGAAGGGTCTACAAAGGAAAATGCCATTTATTACTTAAGCAAGAAAATGACAGACTATGAAGTGAAGTACAATGCAATTGAAAAGGCTTGTGTGGCACTAGTATGGGCGACGCAGAAACTCCGGCACTACATGATGTCCTTCGAAGTGTTCTTGATAAGTCGCATGGACCCGTTGAAGTACCTGGTAGAAAGGCCAGTATTGTCATTCAGAACTGCTCGATGGTCAATTCTCCTCAATGAATTCGACATCAAGTACGTGAATCAGAAGTCTATCAAGGGAAGCGTCATCGCAGACTACCTAGCCAGCTGTCCGGTGTCATCATCCGCTCCGTTCAACGATCAATTCCCAGATGAGGACGTGCTAGAGATTGGTAGAAAAACTTGGAGAGTATACTTCGATGGGGCAGCCAATAAGAAAGGTTATGGGATAGGAGTCCTGCTGGTCTCACCCGAAGAGGCATTTACACCGTTGGCGGTCAAGTTGGGGTTCGAAGCCACCAACAACATTGCTGAATATGAGGCCTGTATCCTAGCATTGGAAGCGGCACTTGAATTGGGGATCAAAGAATTAGAAGTGTTCGGGGACTCGGCGCTAATCATTTGTCAGATAAAAGGGGAATGGAAAACTCGAGATGAGAAGCTGCTACCCTACCATGCCTATCTGGAAGCTCTAACCAAGGAGTTCTCAGAGATAGAGTTCAACTACCTTTCAAGAAACAAGAACCAGTTCGCCGATGCCTTGGCGACCCTAGCATCCATGGTGGAGATACCTGAAGGGGGAAATGTGAAGCCGTTGGTAATAGAATGCCGAGACAAGCCTGTGTACTGTTGTGCAATCCGAGGAGGGGAAGTGAATGATGGCCGTCCGTGGTTCCATGACATAAAGAAGTTCATTGAAGAAAGGGAGTACTTAGAAGGAGCATCTCGCATTGATAGAAAAACCCTAAGGCGGTTGGCAAGTCACTATGTACTTTGTGGAGGAAAGCTATATCGGAGATCATACGACGGGATCCACCTGCTGTGTGTCACCGAGGAAGAAGCCGAGCATCTGATTAAAGAAATCCATGAAGGGACAGGGGCTCCGCATATGAATGGCTATATGTTAGCTAAGAAAATCATGAGGTTAGGCTATTATTGGTCTACCATGGAAAGAGACTGCCACGCACATGTCAAGAAGTGCCACAAATGCCAACTGTTCGCCAGTGGACAACATTTGCCTTCTATGCCTTTAACAAGTATGTCGTCACCATGGCCATTCGCGGTATGGGGGATAGATATCATCGGACAGATCAAGCCAAAGGCGTCAAATGGGCATGAATACATCTTGGTTGCCATCGACTACTTCACTAAGTGGGTGGAAGCAGCTAACAAGAACATCAAGAAGATACTACAGAAGACTGCGGACTCACACACAGACTGGCATGAGAAGTTGCCATTGGCTTTATGGGGTTACAGAACATCAATAAGATCGTCAACAGGGGCTACCCCTTATTCTCTAGTTTATGGAATGGAGGCCGTGTTGCCAGTTGAATTGGAAGTTCCTTCACTAAGAGTTGCCGTAGAGAGCCAGATAACAGAAGTGGACTGGGTTAAGAGCCGCTATGATGAGTTAGCTTTGCTGGATGAAAGGCGTTTAAGGGCGCTGTATCATGTTCAGGGGTATCAACGGAGAGTTGCCAGAGCATTCAACAAGCATGTCAAAGATCGAGGTCTAAAGAAAGGGGATGTAGTGCTGAAAGAAATCAGAGCTCCAGTGTTCGATCCGCGGGGAAAATTCAAGCCAAGTTGGGGTGGGCCATACATTATCAAAGAGATATTGCCAGCAGGGGCTGTTCGCCTCATGGATTTAGATGGAATTGAGTTCGCTCGTCTAACTAATTTGGACCAATTGAAAAAATATCATGTTTGAGGCCTGCTAGGTTGAAAACCCGTAAGGGCGGCCTAGGCAAAAGTTAAGGCATAAGAACTACGTAAGACCTGATTCTCCATTCAAAAACAAAAAAACAAAAAAAAACAAAAAAAAACAAAACAAAAACAAAAAAAAAAAGAAGAAAAAACCATGGAGATACGTAGGCAACCCATAAAGTTACCTTGGGTGCGGTCTAAATCAAACAAGAAAATCCCAAATTTGATTTATTATTGGCAATTTATTCAAAACTAAAATTGATTGACATAGCAATTCATTGGTATTAAGTAAAAGAACTATAAACATGCCATAAATATCCTATTCTATTTTCTTGAGCCTCTTTGCAGCTCGCTCCTCAGCTTTCTTCTTCTCTCTTTCATGTCTTCTTTTCTTCCTCAAGTCATGTTCATAAGCTGCTGTCACTGCTTCCATAATATCTTCTCTGCAAGATCCAAGTTCGTTGTTCTTGATAAGTCCAAAAATCTTTTCTCTTCGAGTAGTCTCTCTCTCACCTAAATTGCTTTTCAACCATTCCTTATACTCGGGGCTCATCATATATGGACCATCAGTATTCGTAACTTGGGTTAGTATCAACTTGCTAGGCCATCGGTCCTTCGCCCAAGTCACTACAGAAAGACCCGCGGGCACCACAGGATAGTCACCTTTCAAGGAAGTGGGTATGGTTTGCATGGCGCCCATCTGACGCAGAACCCTTGAAGGCCAATAGAAGGAAGTAGACCTCAGTCCTATGAGTCTCACCATGGCGCATCCAGAAGTCCGCAGAAGCACCTGGTCACTGCAGCCCCATATGAATACAAACCACTTGACACTCCTCCAAGAAAGGGTTTGGTAGTAACCTAGCCAATCTCTCAATGAAAATTGCCCAGGTAATTCAATGCGGCGAAGGCAGTAATGCTGGGGCTTGTATGGTGTAATGGCAACTGGTGACAAGAAATTCAGTCTTTCAAGCAACCACATCTGCAGTAGAATGGGGCTACCTCCTAAAGGAACCTTGGGGTCCTCATGAGTTTTATCCAAACCATTCAGGGTTTCAGCTAGCACCATGGGAATCAAGTTATGGCCCTTGGCAAGGAGAAGAATCAAGTCACAAATTTGAACGGGAACATGTGGAGTACCAGTGGAAATAAGAAAACGACCAATGAGGCAAAAGGCAAGTGCATGCTTAATAGGAAAGGTAAAATTCAGAATACCTTTACTATCACAAGCTAAAAAAGAGGTTGCCAATTTCATCAAGTCTACCATATGGTCCTTTACAAACGTAGAGGCATATTGTGAGTGAATCCCAAGTAGATTGGAGAAAGAAGTAAGAAAGCTTGGGCGAGGAGTAGGGAGAATGAAAGGACCTACCGTTGAAACTCCATACAATGCACAGAATTCCTCCATGGTTGGGCACAGTTCTTCATAGTTGAAGCGGAACACATGAACTTGAGGATCCCAAAAATATGTAGCAGCAGTCAAGAGGTTCGTTTCAAGCCTCACATGCCTCAAGGAGAGCAATGGATCCAAGCCAAAGCACTTGAACTCAGATTTTGCTTCAGCACTCATAACTCTCAAAAACCCTCCTAAAAATTTGTCTAGAGCCTCCATAACTTCTAATGAATGAATACAAGTAGGTTTAGGAACCTCTTGGATGTGTTTTTATAGGGAAAAGGTCACAAATCCAAGTTCAAATAGGAAAAAAACCCATCAGAATAGGAAGTTTCCTATTCAAAGTGGGATTTCCGCTTCGGGCTCGGGTAACCACCCAGGCCTGGGCGGCTAGCCTCCCGAGGCCTGGTGGTCACCCAAGCCACTTTGTTTTGGTTTTGCTTCTCGCTTTGTCTCGCCTTGACGCGTGATCAAATCTCCTTCCAAATGAGATATTCAACACTTTTTGAGCTTAAAATCAATCAAATTCCATCTTGAAATCAATTCCTTGAATTGATTTTATGTTCAAAAGGGTTGAATATATTTCCCCTGTGCCATGCCAACTTAAGTGACAATGTGTTAAGACACTTTCCTCTTGCACCATGCCTGTTCAATCTTGATAAATTGATCATATATCCTCATGTCAAATCTTGATTTTTCATCTCACTTGGTTGAATGTATTCATCACTTGAATATATTCTTCCATTTCAAAAGTGTATTCACCCTTTGAATATACTCCTCAGTTTCAAATTCTTGATTTTCCATCCCACTTGGTTGAATATACTCATCACTTGAATATATTCTTCCATTTCAAAAGTGTATTCACTCTTTGAATATGCTTCTCAGCTTCAAATTCTCATTCTCTATCATACTTGGTTGAATATATTCATCACTTGAATATATTCTTCCATTTCAAAAGCATGTTCACCCATTGAATATGCTTCCTAGTTTCAGATCCTCATTATCACTTACTTGGTTAAATATATTCATCACTTGAATATATTTCTCCATTTCAATGGTATACTCATCACTCGAGTATACTTCTCAGATATTTCGTCACTTACTTGGTTAAGTATATCCATCGCTTGGGTATATTTCTCCATTTCAATGGTATGTTCATCACTTGAACATACTTCTCAGATCATTTGTCACTTACTTGGTTAAGTATATCCACCACTTGGGTATATTTTTTCCATTTCAATGGTATGTTCATCACTTGAACATACTTCTCAGATCATTTGTCACTTACTTGGTTAAGTATATCCACCACTTGGGTATATCATTTCAATGGTATACTCATCACTTGAGTATACTTCTCAGATATTTTGCCACTTACTTGGTTAAGTATATTCATCACTTGAATATATTTCTCCATTTCAATAGTATGTTCATCACTTGAACATACTTCTCAGAATATTTGTCACTTACTTGGTTAAATATATTCATGACTAGAATATATTTCTCCATTTCAATGGTGTACTCATCACTTGAGTACACTTCTCAGATTATTCTCTATCTTACTTGCTTAAGTATATCCATCGCTTGGATATATTTCTCTATTTCAATGGTATGTTTATCACTTAAACATACTTGTCACTTACTTGGTTAAGTATACCCATCACTTGGATATATTTCTCTATTTCAATGGTATGTTTATCACTCAAACATACTTGTCACTTACTTGGTTAAGTATATTCGTGACTAGAATATATTTCTCCATTTCAATGGTGTACTCATCACTTGAGTACACTTCTCAGATTATTCTTATCTTACTTGGTTAAATATATCCATCACTTGGATACATTTCTCCATTTCAAAAGTGTGTTCATCACTTGAACGTACTTCTCAGTCTTTTTCAATCATTAAGTATACTCATCACTTGAGTATATTTCTCAGCATCTTTTTCATCACTTGGTTAAATATGTTCATGACCTGAATATATTTCTCCATTTCAAAAGTACACTCATCACTTGAATACACCTCTCAGATTATTCTTATCCTACTTGGTTAAGTATATCCATCGCTTGGGTATATTTCTCCATTTCAATGGTATGTTCATCACTTGTGTTAGGATTATGCCCTAGAGCCAATCATAGAGATGATTGTTTAGGGATTAGGAACAATCATTTGATTTAATTTATGTATGTCACATTTATTATTGATTTAATAAAAGGGCTTATTCTATTATGTTTATATGCATCATTTATATTTACATAATATGTCCATGGAGTTAGAGTTGAGAATATGGAATTACAAAGAGTTGTAATTTTGAGACTATAGATATATCTCTGTACTAAACTCCTTAAGCATTCCTAGTTGAAGGTTCACTATGATGGACAGTAATGAACCATAGGACTAGCACTTGTTAGGTTGACTCTATAGGAGGATAGCTAGTCTCAAGCTATTTGTGTGGAGACACTACAACCAACAAGTGGGTGCCTATTATAAGAATAGGTACACTGAATGTGACCAAAGATATGAGATAAACTGAATGGAGTTTTTTCCTGCCTGTCAATCAGTTTCTCATTGTTATAGTGGTACAAGTAATCCTTAGACCTGAGACACCATAGTTGCCTTATGCATGTAGCTTTAGAAGTTTGATAACACTAAGTGCAAATCCTATTCAGGGGTTTGCAAAGGTGTTCATTGGCCCTACTGCTATGTGTGTGAAGGCATATGAGTGATCAACAAGGGATCCATCACTCTCAGGAAAAGAGAGAGAATGTCTCATATAGCATTCATAATATAACTCATTAAATCCATGGCCATGGTAGGATGAATATGAAAAGAGTTTCATGAGTTCATCAATGAGTTGATATCTATGAATGAGTATAAAGTAATTGAACTAGGGACTTGACAGACTTCCATGTCCTATTAGTTCAATTGGAGACATTGTGTTGAAGGAAGGATGCAATTGTAACCTACAAACTATAATAGAAGGGTTCTTTGTAAATGACTATTCACCTCATTAAGGACCACACCATGAGCCATATGCTAGGTGTTACTCATGGTGAGTAGAAGCCCTAATTGATATAAGTGAGTTATAATCAATTAGGGAATTGGAAGGAGTTCCAATTAGACCCTAAATGGAAAGAGTTCCATTTTGCACACCCCGTGCTATTCCTACTACTTAATGATGTGAACCCAATGGGTCACACACTGATCATGCAAGAAGGGCTTTAAAGTCTATGAGAGAAAGGGTTTTAGTGAATAAAGAATAGTTCTTTATAGGCCTATTTGTATTTGATACAAATAATAGGGGTTAATGTGCAATTAAGTGTAATTACACATAAACCTATTAGGGTTTCTTCCCCATGGCCAGCCCCCTTTAGTGGGCTGCCTATATAAGTCACACTTATGTTTGACATGGCATAAAGTGGCTTGCACAATAAACCCTAGCCGTCCAGCCCCTTGGAGGCTCTCTTCTCTCTCTCTCTCTTCTCCACCTCTAGCAACAATAAGGAAGAAGAAAGAAAAGGCTTGAAGCTCTAGCTAGGTGTGGATACCGTTGGAGGCAGCACACTTGGGCTGCTCATTCACCGCTGTCCGGAATCAAAGCTTGGAGAAAAAAGGAGAAGACATAAAAATTCTGTAAGTGTTCTAACCCTCTTTGTAGTTAGGGTTTGATTTTGTGTTATGCATAGTTGGATTCATGGGATTGGGAATCGTAGGAAAAATTTTTATATTCCGCACTTTGTATTTTTCCCTCTTGTTCGATTCCCAACAACTTGAACATACTTCTCAGATTATTTGTCACTTACTTGGTTAAATATATTCATCACTTGAATATATTTCTCCATTTCAATGGTATACTCATCACTTGAGTATACTTCTCAGTTCATTCTCTATCTTACTTAGTTAAATATATTCGTGACCTGAATATATTTCTCATTTTTCAAAAGTATGTTCATCACTTGAACGTACTTCTCAGTCTTTCTCAATCATTAAGTATCCTCACCACTTGAGTATACTTCTCAGATTTCATTCTCACATTACTTGGTTAAATATATTCGTGACCTGAATATATTTCTCCATTTCAATGGTATACTCATCACTTGAGTATACTTCTCAGATATTTTGTCACTTACTTGGTTAAGTATATCCATCGCTTGGATATATTTCTCCATTTCAAAGGTATGTTCATCACTTGAACGTACTTTTCAGATCTCATTCTCATCACTTGGTTAAATATATTCATGACTAGAATATATTTCTCCGTTTCAAAAGTATGTTCATTCGTAGTGGCTTGAATATGCTTCTCTTGACAATCATCAACCCCCAGTGGTTTAAGTATACTCATGACTTGAGTACACTTCCTTATTTCAGTCTCAGGTTTTCAACCTCCCATCATTGTTGGTATCAGTGTGTGATTTCTCCGAGCTTTTTGGCCAAAAATGGGTTGTTCTTTATCATTGGTTCACAAGTGTAACTTGTTCGCCAATGAGGGGCTTCTGTCACACCCCATTTTTTCACCACCTTACTAGGGCTCATCATTTCATGCATGTTTTTGTTTTGTTTTTGAGTCTAGTCACTTGCATTAGTTTTCTAGAGTCACAAGGACAATGGATATGAATTTTGGTTCAAATTGGAGTTGATCTTGAGGGATAATAAGAACTTTTGTGACTTGAGAGGCATAATCGTCTTTTAAGTCCCAAACTTTTCATTTGACCTTGGAATGATCTCCAAATTGTCAATTGGAGTTCATATGGATGCATAAGAGGTATTTTTAGTGTCAATTTGGTAAGTCAATGGCTCGGGATTAAAATGGCTCGATGTGGTTCAAGTTGGTTAATTGACCCTTCCTTGGGTTAGCTCTAATTGACTCACAATTACCAACCAAATCTTTTCAAATTGACTTTCATTAGTCATCATTTTACCCTCAAAAGTGTTTCATGAAGTTCAATTTTGATATGGCCTGATGATGAGTTTAGTGTGGTTATTTACGGATTATCCTTGAAGAATTAGTGCGAATCACAGCATGAGATTTTTGGTTAAAATGAAAAGAAAATTATTTTATTAAATTAGCCATTTTTATCATGACACTAACACGTGTACGTATGTGATGAGTGTGTGTACGCACATACGATACATGTGCATGCGTGTTAGCGGTCAGTCTCCCAATTTTTATAAAAGACAATTTCCTTTTCCTATTCAGATTAGAAGTCTTTTATCATTATAAAATACCTTTTGATTATTTTCCAAGGAAACCTAGTCCAGGAAGGAAAGGGAAACTCCAGATTTCAGCTATAAATACTCTCTTAATGTCTTTAAACAAGGGAGAGGAGAAGAGGGTTTGGAGGGAGTGAAATTCGTCATAATTCAGCAGCAGATTTTCTGAAAACCAGCAGTCGTATTTTAATCATAACTTTTTCATCCGAAGTCAGAATTTGATGAAATTGGTCTTGTTAGAAAGATAATTCAATTCTCTACAACTTTGTATTTCACAAGCTTTGTCCAAATCCAACGTGTTCATACCCAAAAACGCGATTGAAGTTGCTGCTGCTGCAAAGTGACGAAAATCACTTTTCTTTTCTCTTGTTCTCTTCTTGTTTTCTATTTCTTTTCAAAGTTGAGTGAGTTTTGATCTCTTGCTGTGATACCACTTTGACAAAGAGGAGGATTCGTGTTGGTTTGATTCACTCTAAAGACCTGAGGAGCCACGAACAATTACAAACACAAGGAAGGCCCTTCCTAAGGTATTCTCCTTCTCTATTCAAGCTTAAACTAGGTTTTCATATGGGTTAGGCCTATTGCATGTTAAAGGTAACTTTTTTATCATGTATTAACACTCTAGCTAGTTAATATACATGGAATATCTATTTTTTATCTACTGATTAGCATGCTTTAGGGCTGTCCTTTAGGTTTTTAATGCATAGTTGTGATTCTTGTGCTCCTATTGTCCTTGTGTTAGGATTAGTGTCATTGCATGTTAGAGTTAGGATTTTCATCATGTTATATTGCTTTAGTTAGTTAATATGCATGATTTAATTTCTGTTTAGTTTGGTTTTAGCATGATTAAAGTATGTTTTGTATGTTTTTAAGCATATTTGTGAGTTTAGGGTTTTAGAGTCATTGTTTCGTGTTTGTTTTCATATAGCATGATAAAGTAGACTTTTTTATTTGGTTTTTCTTCGTGTTTGCTGTATATGTTTTTCATATGGAGTAAACATGATAGTTTTGCATGCATGTTAGTATGTTTTAGGGTTTTTATGCATGATATGGTTCTAGGAATATGTTAGGACTTATTATTGTTCGCTGTTTTTGCTATTGGCATGCTTAGTGGATGATTTTAGGTCATAATACTATTCTGTCCAGATTTGCATGTTAGTGTTTTTGCATGGTTTTGAGCACTTGTAAGGGTGCAAATAGGTGTGGTATTTGTCCCATGGCAAATAGGGCTGCTTATGTCTGAAATGGCTAAATGCTTGGAGCTAATTGCGCTCAGGTAAGTGGGTGTGAAGGTGCCCTAATTCACCTTTCTTCTTAACTCATTCTCTTCTCCCTATTTATGGTTAATTTTTAATATGATCCTATGGTTTAATTAGAGGTTTCCTTAACCAACAAAATTCTGGTTTTTATTAAAGTTTCCATTTTGTGGATTTCTTTCCTAAAATCAAACTTTCTATCATATTCAACTCTTTTGATCAAATAAGGAAACCTAGGGTTTTAACCATAGGTTTGTATTAGGATTTAACCTTAGTTCTAATCGAACTACGTGGACTTTGATCCATGTATTTCGTTGCATGGTACGTAGGCGCTCTTCGTGAGGCTCAAGTCCGTTCTAGGATCCAAGCATCCTAGGTTTATTTATGTTTTCTTTTCTTCTTTTATTTTCTGTTTTTATTTGCTTATTATGCATGGATGGATGAATGAAATATATGATATGCATGCAATTCTTGTGATGATATACTTGCTGATTTTTGTATGGAAAGACTTTAATTTAGCCCAAATGAACTGAGAGACCGAAAGGGTGACATGGGTGCCTATAGGCTTTGCCTAGAACCTTCCCATGTCATAACTTAGCCTCCGAATCCCAGATTTCTTTGGTTTTCAAAAGATTGGTTTTTGCCTTTCCTTTTTTTATGGAGTCATTCAAATTGTTTTCCTAAAACAACCTGATTTTTAGGGTTTTCCTTGTTTCCTTTAAAAAATAAGGTGGCGACTCCTTTCCTTTTTCTTTTTCAAACCCACTTTCTTTTCAATCCTTCGTGGGCCCAATTTCCGGGGTTCACAGGCAGCCTAGGCAAAAATTAGGGCAACCCGCTAGGTTAAAAACCTGTAAAGGCGACCTAGGCAAAAGTTAGGGTTTTGAAAGAAAAAGAGAAGTGAAGAAAGAAGAAGGAAAAATGAGTTTCCACTCTATTTTTATACCTTGAAGAAGGATCTATGGGTTTAATCAAATCCTCTTGAAATGCATTGTTTCCTAAGAAGGCATGATTACTATTTTTAAAGAAAGAAAAATGTTTTTTTTTTGGAAAAAATTGCATGACTGTGCTAAGTCCGGATAAGTTACCTAAAAAGCTTTATGAGAAAAATTTGATGAAAATGATGATTGTTTCAATGTGTTTTCTTATGTGAATTGCATGTCTTTTGGCTAAACCATAACATATTTACGAAATAATCAATAGGAACTTTCCCCAATCATCTCAAGGACAATGAAAAGATAAATTTTCAAAAGTGTGAAGTCACCAAAGTGATGTGAGAAATTGAAATTGTTTTCCTTGAAAAGGAACGAGATTAAAAGAGAATTTTTCACCTAGAAGGGGTATGATTGTTGATTTTGTTGCATGCTAGAAAAGCTTTGATAAAATGAAAATGTGAAAGGGTTAAGCTTTGTGATTTGTGCATAGGTTGATAACATTCCACCTTCGGATTTTTTTATGATATTGGTATTGAGTTGTTTGATAGCGTTTGATTTATGATATTTGTGATTTGTTTGAATAGTTTTCCCTACATATTATCCACTGGTGTAACTGGTGTAGTATGTGAAGACCTTCATCGAACGCAGTTCGGTGTAAGTTATGGATACGTCATATTATTCACCGGTGCAACTGGTGTAATATGGGAAGACCTTCATCGAACGCAGTTCGGTGTAAGTTATGGATACCTCATATTATTCACCGGTGCAACTGGTGTAATATGGGAAGACCTTTCATTGAACGTAGTTCGGTGTAAGTTATAGATACCTCATATAATTCACCGGTGCAACTGGTGTAATATGGGAAGACCTTCATCGAACGCAGTTCGGTGTAAGTTATGGATACCTCATATTATTCACCGATGCAACTGGTGTAATATGGGAAGACTTTTCATCGAACGCAGTTCGGTGTAAGTTATGGATACCTCATATTATTCACCAGTGCAACTGGTGTAATATGGGAAGACCTTTATCGAATGTAGTTCGGTGTAAACTATGGATGCCTCATATTGTTCATTGGTGCAACTAGCGAACAATATGAGAAATATGTGTGAAGAGTTCTGTGAAACTCATGAGGAGTACCTTTGTGTGTGAGGAGTTCTGAGGAGTACCTTTGTCTATGAGGAGTTCTGTGGAACTCATAAGGAGTATGATTGTGTGTGGAAGCTAGTTTGTGTGTGACGAGTTCTATGGGTAGGTGGCTTCCAACCTATAGAATTCAGTGACATGGTCACCTTCTTTTCATGTGTTTCCCCGGTGGGTATTAATGGAATTGATTTTACCAAACAAAAATGGGTTGTTCTTCTATCATTGGTTCACAAGTGAAACTTGTTCACCAATGAGGGGCTTCTGTCACACCCCATTTTTGTCACCCTAATTTGAGGCCATCATTTCATGTAGGTTTTTATTTTATTTTCAAGTCTAGTATTTTGCATTGAGTTTCTATCGCATTAAATATCATGTGTATGAATTTTGAAGTGATTTGGAGTTCATTTCGATAGTTAATAAGAACTTTTGCGACTTTAAAGGCATAATCGTCTTTTAAGCCGTATATTTTCCATTTGACCTTGAAATGAATCTCGAGTCATTCCTTTGAGTTCATATGAGTACATAGAGTCTATATATAGGTTCAATTTCATGAATTAATGGTCTAAGATCAATTCGGCTCATAGTGGTTCAGGTTGGCTAAAAGACCCTTTCTTGGTTTGCTCAAATCGACTCATAAGACCCAACCAATTTTCTCTCATTTAACTTCAATTGGGCTTTATTTACATCCTAGGTGTGTTTAAAAAGATCGAATTTCGATTGGGAAAGCATTCGGTTCGACCTTGTGTACAAACCCAGCTTAGCGACGATGAGGCACCATGGTTAACCACCTTTGTAAAACCTAACCATGCACCCATGGTTAAGGATTTTTGTCCTAAAATGCTTAAAAATGTGTTCCCCTTTGAAACACGGTCGTTTTGGCTTTTATTTCGTCAAAATCGGACTTAATTTGACCCCCGAAAGACTTCTAGAAGGCGAAGGAGTCTAACCGAGGAATGCTGATGGGAGCCCTCGGGTGACCATTTGGGGCCAGACGGTCAGCCGTCCAAGCCCAGACGGTCACCCGAGGGAATCCGTCTTTAAGTGGGATTCTACCTCTTCTCTCCCTCTTTTGATGGTTTCCTCTGCCATTACAACTTGTTTTCTCTTAGGAGTGTGTAAGTTTGAGTTGTTTGAGCACCAAGAGAGTCTCTAATAGCCCTAGGATCATTGTTTAATGAATTAATCTTAGCCATTGGTTTAGGGGGTTAGTTCTCTATATAAAGGACATGATGTTCAGCACATAGGAGGGCCACAAGTGCACTTTATACTTAAAGAGAGAGGGAGCTACGAGTTGGGAGAGCTAAAGAATATCAAGGGGAGGCTCTTCAACCTTAGGCAAGCAAGAGAACAAGGATTTTGAAGGCAAGGGAAGCTCTATATAAGGTAAACGTACTGTCAATTGCTGAATTTAGTCTTTTTTCCTTCTTCTTCTCCTTCTTTCTTTATGATAGTTCTAGTGCATGTAGTAGATTTGCATATTGATTAAATCCAATGATTTTGTAATGTTATATGTATGATTTTAAGGTTATTCATGGGTTAATATGTTTGATAGTCCTTAGTTACCTAGGGTTTTGAAAGCATTATCCTTTTTATCCTTTCAAGTCATGCATGTTTGATATAGCCTATTTGTTGTGATTATTTGGGTTTTTCTTCATCATGGTTGGTTTATATATCTGATTTGGAGTTGAGCCATGTTAGGTTTTGCATTCATATAGTTTATTTTCTAGGGTTTTGGAGAAGTTATCATTTTCTAAGGATAATTATCCTTTTTAGGGGGTAGGGTTCTGCATAAGGGTATTCGGGAATGTGTTTAAGCATGAAATCTCTTGTACTATGCTCTTAAGTATATATTTTATGCAAGATATGTTAATAGAACCCTCATACGAGGTGATTGCCATGTAAAATTATCTTAGGATAATTTTGCTTAAGAAAGCTCGCCGTAAGAAGGCATATTTTCATGTTTTACATAAAATATCATACTTTTGACTAGAGTTAGCTTTGTTTGCATGCTTAATGATATTGTTTAACATTCTCATGATTATTATAGTCTTTTGCATATTTCTTAGTCTTGCATGCATGTTAGAAGGCAAATTCCATATAGGAGCATACTAGGGTTTCTTGTTTCCTTTTAATTATTGTTTTTGCATGATTATTAGGATAATTTTGGGACTTTTAGTATTCTGTCCAGATTAGTGTTTTGTTCCTTTTGCATGGTTTTGGGCACGTGTAAGGGTGCAAACAGTGGCAATAATTGCCTTATTGCAAATAAGGTTGTTATCGCTTAATTTTGCTATTGCATGGAGATAATTGCACAAGGTAAGTAGGGTGTGAAAGTACCCTAATTCACTTTTCTTAACTTTTCTTTCTTTTCTCCCTCCTAGGGTTATTTCTTAATATGGACGTATGGTGATTTCCAAAGGCTTCCTTATCAAATAAAGTACCTTTTCCTCAATTGTTTCAAACTTGGTTTATTTATCAATATATTTCGAATAAGGAAACCTAGGGTTTTTACCATGAGTTTGTATTAGGATATAACCCTATTCTATTCGAACTACGTGGACTTTGATCCATGTATTTCGCTGCATGGTACGTAGGCGCTCGTTTTGAGGCTCAAGTCCATTCTAGGATCCAAGTATCCTAGGTTTTTCTTCTCTTTTCTTTTTTCTGTTTTATTTTATTTTCTTTGTTTGATTATGCATGGATGAAATGGATGGATGGGTTATATGTTATGCATGCTGTATTTTATTGATTGATACTGTTTTGCATGTGATTAAGTTATTAAATTAGCCCAATCAAATTAAGAGACCAACTCGGGCGATGTGGGTGCCTATGGGCTTTGCCCAGAACCTTCCCACATCGTAACTTAGCCCCCGAATCCATTTTCTAGTTTTAAAGACTTAGCCTTTCCTTTTAAAATGGAGTCATGAGGTTTTGGAAATAAAACATTTTACGGTTTTCCTCTTTTCCTTAAAAAATGAGGTGGCGACTCCTTTTTTGTTTGCTATCTTTCACATCCGTATTTTTTGCCAAACCCTTGTGGGCCGCGCTTTTTCGTGGGTTCACATTATGCATGTAATTGGATTATTTCATGTGGTTTAATGCATAGTTGGGATTTTAGGGTTTTTATTGTGCTGAAATTAGAATAGCTCTGTTTCATATTCAAGTTGGCATTTTTATCATGTGTTGATACTTCTATTGGTTAATATTCATGACTAAAATTTTGTTCTTAAGGAGTTATGCATGTTATAATGTTATTCCATGTGATTTTATGCATAATTGTGATTCTAGGGTTTCTAGTGTCTTTTTTAGGGTTTTGCATTGAATAGCTATTTTCATGTTCAAGCTTGCATTTTTGTCATGTGTTGATGCTTCTATTAGTTGATATGCATGATTAGAATGTCATTCATGATAAGTTTTGCATGATTTAGAGTTATTTCATATGGTATCAAGCACAATTGTGATTCTAGGGTTTTTATCATCCTTGTTTTGATTTAGTTGCATATAGTATGGTAGCTTAGGATTTTTCTTTGGTTTTTATTCATAGTTGTTGTATATGTATTGCATATAGAATAACTATGATGATTTTTTGCATTCATGGTAGTGGATTCTAGGTGTTTTGCATGCCATTGCATATAGGGCTGAATTAGGGTTTCTATGAATTCATGATTTATATTATTCACATGACTTATGGGTGATTTTAGACCTTATTTCAATTCTGTCCATATTTTTTTTATTGTTCTTATGGTCATACTTTGAGCATGTGTTAGCCTATGTTTAAGCATGATAATTGCTTGATTAGGAACTAGTTTGGTTGGTTGGTATTCTTGGTATGTTTTGCATGGAAATTACAGGTGCTTGACAGGTACAACAGGTGCAACTACCCCACTAATGTGGGGTGGTTATTTTGGCTATTGCAAGATGAAATCTCGCAAATAAAGTAATTACCCTATGCAATAGGGTGGTTATTTTAACAGGTTGCTTTTGCTTAAAGGTAAGTTGGGTATGAAGGTGCCCTAATTCATCTTTCTTCCCTTTCCTTGAAACTTTCCCTTTCCCCCCCCCCTAGGGTTATTTCCTAATAGGGGAACATGGTATGCCTCTATAGTTTCCTTCATAAAGGAATGCCTTTTAAACCAAAGTTTCTATCTTTATTAAATTCCATATTTTCTAAAGATCTTTTGAGAATCGTTTATTTTTGGAAACTTCCCATATTTCTTATGAAAGGAAACTTAGGGTTTACCATAGGCCTCTATTAGGTTATAACCCTATTCCCTATCGAACTACGTGGACTTTGATCCATGTATTTCGTTACATGGTACGTAGGCGCTTTAAGGTTCAAGTCCGCCCTAGGATCTAAGTATCCTAGTTTTGTTTTGTTTTTCTTTGTTTTGTTTGTTTGTTATGGATGAAATATATGATATGCATGCAATTCTTGATGTGATATACTTGTTGAATTTTGTATGGTAAGATCTTGATTTAGCCCAAATAAACTAAGAGACCGAAAGGGTGACATGAGTGCCTATAGGCTATGCCGAGAACCTTCCCATGTCATAACTTAGCCTCCGAATCCCCGATTTCTTTGGTTTCCAAAAGTCTGTTTTTGCCTTTCCTTTTTAAACATGGAGTCATTCTTTTGTTTTCTTAAAACAAAATTGGTTTTTAGGGTTTTCCTTGTTTCCTTTAAAAAATAAGGTGGTGACTCCTTTTTCTTTTTCAACCTATTTTCTTTTCAATCTTTGTGGGCCACTTTTTTAGGGTTCACACAACCCATAGCCTGTGCCACTAGTCTATGATAAGCTAGTGAGTATGTTAACGGATTGCTCATTGAGCGTCCTAGCTTGGGTGACCCTTGAAGTTGAAGTACCCATTGACTAACCCCACATAGAAAACCCCAACCAGCCACTTTTGCATAACCTTGTTTGGATATGTGTTATGTTGTGTGTCATGATGCATCCATGATTAGGTATTTATTGCCGGTGTGGGGCAAGGCCCATGCTACTCATTAGCCATTTCAATTGAGCCCAATTGAAGGAAGATGTGAGATATTGTTATTGGACTTAGGCCCAAAAATAAAATAAAGGGAATTTTACCTTTCGTAAGCCTACTATTCCTAGCCATGGGAAATTCGTTCTATAAGTTCTCACTTCGGCCACCCCAATAAGGCTCACTCCTTTGCCACAATGTTTTCCTAGGATTTCATCATCTTCGCCATCTTGTTCACCGTGCTCACCCTCGAAGTGGCCTATTACTACGCATGTGAGAGGATTCCATTCAGGATGATGGTTCCATTTCTAGCGCTCATCGCACTCCTACCCATTTTTTTGTACCACTTTGGGAGTTAAGATGTATTTTGTATTTTGGCTTGTGGTAGCTAGTAGTGTAGAATATGTAATATGGTTTTAGTTCATACTTGTGAAATATAATTTCCTTTTATGTTCATTTACTCTTCTCCTACATTCTGGAAAAAGAAAAGAAAGAACAAAAACCCAGAAACAACAAACAAAGGAAGAGGAAGGTGTTACTCGATAGTAGTATTCTGAGTGGGATAGGATGGACCAGCTTCAAACTGTCTCTGGAGCTTCTCAAGTTGGTCCCGAATCTGATCCTCGAGGCCTTCGAGAGCCATAACCCTAAGTGTGACGCCCCTGGCATAAACGTCTACCATGTCTTTCAGTACTATGTTCTCCTCTCTCAAGGTCCTTATCATCCGACTTGACCGTTGGATCATTCGTTGTAGGCTAAGAATGCGGTGGTTTAACCTCCCAACTTCCACACTCCTAGTATGTAAGCGCCGAGCCATGCTAGAGGTGACCATGGTGGCCCGAACACTTAGGGCCATGGCGTCCCTTATAAGGTCTATATTAGGCCTCGCATTCAATATCCTTTCATCACGAGGAGTGATGAGTCCCGCGGCTACCGCCATTGTGTTTGTAGGGTTGTGTATTACGATATCATTGACCGTAATATGTTGATTTTGAGTTGGGAACGTTAGTCGCCACATGTCTGGTTGTGCCTCTGGTACAGCATTTAGGTCTAGGCGATTTTGGGAAGCAGACGAAGAGGCCATAAGTCTAGGGAGTGAGGGACTTGAGGAAGTGAGGGTTTGAGTGTTGAATAATTGTGGATCTCTAGTGATCGATCTCCGTTTTTAAGAAGGTCAAGAGTCAGAGGGAGGGACTCGAGGATTAATGCATTGTCCGAAGGCTCGACACGCTATTAGAAAACCCTACGCTACCTGTGAACCCACGAAAAAAGCGCGGCCCACAAGGGTTTGGCAAAATGATAATAGGCGTGAAAGACAACAAACAAAAAAGGAGTCGCCACCTCATTTTTTAGGGAAAAGAGGAAAACCACAAAAAATGTTTTATTTTCAAAACCACATGACTCCATTAAAGGAAAAGCAAAGTCTTTGAAACCAGAAAATTGGATTCGGGGGCTAAGTTACGACGTGGGAAGGTTCTGGACAAAAGCCCATAGGCACCCACATCGCTCGAGTTGGTCTCTTAATTTGATTGGGCTAACTTAAGATCTTTTCCACTCAAATATCATCATATATCATCACAAGGCAGTATGCATATCATATATTCCATCCAATCATCCATGCATAATCACTCAAATAAAACAAAACAGAAAAAAAAAGAAAAGAAAAGCCTAGGATACTTGGATCCTAGAACGGACTTGAGCCTCACGAAGAGCGCCTACGTACCATGCAGCGAAATACATGGATCAAAGTCCACGTAGTTCGAAAAGAATAAGGTTACAACCTAATACAAACCTATGGTAAATACCCTAGGTTTCCTCATTTGAAAATACATTGATTTAATCCAAAACTGAAAACTTCCACAAGAGGAAAACTTTGATAAAAACCAGAATTTATTATTGAAGGGAACCTTTGATAATTACCATAAGCTTGTATTAAGAAGTAACCCTAGGAGGGAGAAGAGAAAAGAAAGAGAAAGAAAAGTGAATTGGGGCACCTTCAAACCCTACTTACCTGAGCGCACAAGCTCTAATCATTAGCCATTTCAGACCATAGCAGCCCTATTTGCAATAGGACAAGCATTGTACCTGTTTGCACCCTTACAAGTGCACACAATCATGCAAAGAAAGCAATACGCAAATCTGGATAGAATCTTGACAAGGCCTAAAATTATCCATTTATCATGCAAACAACAAGAATAATGAATAACTAAGGACTCTAACTCAATCCTACATGCAATGACTCGACTAACATGCATAAAAACCTACTAAAGACACACTAACAAGCATAAGAGACTCCAATAATATCAATAAACAAGATAACAAAGCACATTCTAACCAAAAAGATGATATTTCATGTAAAATATGAAAATAGGCCTCCCTACGGCGAGCTTTCTTAAGCGAAACTATCCTAAGATAATTTCACGTAAAAAAGTCGTTATGGGTAGGTGCAATCAGCATATTCTACGTAAAATATATACCCTAGAACACAATAGAAGTGATTTCATGCTTAAACACATCACAGAAGACTCTTATGCGAAACCTTACTCAACGAAAAGGATAATTATCCTTAGAAAAGGATAATATCTCCAAAAACCCTATAAAACCCACTACATGAATGCAAACCTAACATGATTCAACTATATGCAGCATATATAGAATGACTATGATGAGCAACAACTCAAAAAGCTAAGCTAAGCATGCTGTATAAGACCTATACAATTTCAGGGTTATCGAAACCCTAATCTCACAACAATGCATTAAAACCTATAAAACGACTCTAAGACATGCTCAAATTATCATGAATATCATTCATATAGCATATATTGACTAACAGGAACATCCACACATGATAATAATCACAGCAACCTAAACATGTGAACTATGCATGATTTAAGAAGATAGAACGAATAAAGCTATCAAATCCTTGGTAAACCAGGGATTATCAAGCATATAAAGCTATGAACTATCCTAAAATCATTCATATAACATCACATAAACATTGAATTCCATCCATAAGAAGAACAATCTCATGCACCATAACTATCCTAGAAGAAGAAGAAGAAAGAGAAGCAGAAATTCATGTTCAGCATTGAAGGGATAGGCTTACCTCTTGTAGACCCTTCCTTGTCTTCAATCCTCTTGTTTCCTTGCTTGCTTGGGGTTGAAGAGCCTCCACTTGAAGTCCTTCTAGCTCTCCAAACTCGTAGCTCCCTCTCTCTCTAAGTGTAAAGTGCAATTAACCTCCCCCTATGTGCTGAATACCATGTCCTTTATATAGAGAACTGACCCCCTAAACCAATGGCTAAGATTAATTCATTAAATAATGATCCTAGGGCTATTAGAGACTCTCTTGGTGCTCAAACAACTCAAACCTACACACTCCTAAGCTCAGACAAGTTGTTTTGGCGGAGGAAACCGTCAAAAGAGGGAAAGAAGAGTCAGAGTTCGAGTTAAAAAAGGATTCCTTGGGTGACCAACTTGCCCCGGACGGTTAGTCATCTGGGCTTGGACGGCTGACTGTCCAGCCCTGGACGGTTACCCGAGGGTCCCCCTAATTTTACTCTGATTTTGACTCCCACTTGCTGTAGAAGTCCTAAAATCTTCAAATTAAGTCCGATTTTGACGAAATAAAAGCCAAAACGACCGTGTTTCGAAGGGGAACACATTTTTAGGCATTTTAGGACAAAAATCCTCAACCATGGGTGCATGGTTAGGTTTTACAAAGGTGGTTAACCATGGTGCTTCACCGTCGCTAAGCTGGGTTTGTACACAAGGTCGAACCGAATGCTTTCCCAATCGAAATTCGATCTTTCTAAACATATTTAGGACATAAATAAAGCCCAATTGAAGTTAAATGAGAGAGAATTGATTGGGTCTTATGAGTCAATTTGAGCAAACCAAGAAAGGGTCTTTTAGCCAACCCGAACCATTACGAGCCAAATTGATCTTAAACCATTAATTCATGAAATTGAACCTATATATGGACTCTATGTACTCATATGAACTCGAGGGAATGACTCGGGATTCATTCCAAAGTCAAATGGAAAATACACGGCTTAAAAGACGATTATGCCCTTTGAGTCGCAAAAGTTCTTATTGACCATCGAGATGAACTCCAAATCACTTCAAAATTCATACACATGATATTCAATGCCATAGAAACTCAATGCAAAAGACTAGACTCAAAAAGGACTCAAAATCCTACATGAAATGATATGTCCTAGCTAAGGTGACAAAAATGGGGTGTAACACTACCAGTGGTAGGGGATTAAATTAATCCCCTCGAGATCCGTGGTTAGCAACTGACATTGTTGCTTTATTGACAAAGCGATGCTTAGGCTGTTAATCGTTGAAATAGTGTTGGTCGACAGCCATGGGTTAGGTTGTTGGGCAAGTGAACGGGCTTCCGGGCTTAGGCCAAGTTCGGACGTATCGAGTTTTAGGGTCATCAAGTGTTGACGGGCTAGAGGAGCACTAGCCCACTTTTCATCTACCAATGGGAATAAGAAGGCCCAAATAGGTTAAATCCTAAAAAGAAAAGAAATACAAATTTTTGGGCCTTTGATTCAAAGAGAGGTGAGGTGTGTGAATTTTGGGCTCAATTTGAAAAGGCTAATGGACTGCATGGATTGAGTAGGCATTAGGGTTCACCTAATTTGATGAACAAAGTAAATCCAATTCAAAATTGAAGTTCGAAGTTGATTATTCGTCAAACTTGGGCCCAATGAGAGTGAGGTGTGTGATTTTTGGAATTGGACCGAAACCCAAAAAAAAAAAAAAAAAAAGAGATGGGCTTGGATCCGAAAGAGTTGGTGAGATAAGAGCATTTATAATGGGCCTAAGCTTGGAAAATGATCTACTTTGTGTACCTGTTGTGAACCCCGGAAATTGGGCCCACGAGGGATTGAAAAGAAAGTGGGTTTGAAAAAGAAAAAGGAAAGGAGTCGCCACCTTATTTTTTAAAGGAAACAAGGAAAACCCTAAAAATCAGGTTGTTTTAGGAAAACAATTTGAATGACTCCATAAAAAAAGGAAAGGCAAAAACCAATATTTTGAAAACCAAAGAAATCGGGGATTCGGAGGCTAAGTTATGACATGGGAAGGTTCTAGGCAAAGCCTATAGGCACCCATGTCACCCTTTCGGTCTCTCAGTTCATTTGGGCTAAATTAAAGTCTTTCCATACAAAAATCAGCAAGTATATCATCACAAGAATTGCATGCATATCATATATTTCATTCATCCATCCATGCATAATAAGCAAATAAAAACAGAAAATAAAGAAAAAGAAAACAAAACAAAAATAAACCTAGGATGCTTGGATCCTAGAACGGACTTGAGCCTCACGAAGAGCGCCTACGTACCATGCAACGAAATACATGGATCAAAGTCCACGTAGTTCGATTAGAACTAAGGTTAAATCCTAATACAAACCTATGGTAAAAACCCTAGGTTTCCTTATTTGATCAAAAGAGTTGAATTTGATAGAAAGTTTGATTTTAGGAAAGAAATCCACAAAATGGAAACTTTAATAAAAACCAGAATTTTGTTGGTTAAGGAAACCTCTAATTAAACCATAGGACTTGTATTAAAAATTAACCTTAGATAGGGAGAAGAGAATGAGTTAAGAAGAAAGGTGAATTGGGGCACCTTCACACCCACTTACCTGAGCGCAATTAGCTCCAAGCATTTAGCCATTTCAGACATAAGCAGCCCTATTTGCCATAGGACAAATACCACACCTATTTGCACCCTTACAAGTGCTCAAAACCATGCAAAAACACTAACATGCAAATCTGGACAGAATAGTATTATAACCTAAAATCATCCACTAAGCATGCCAATAGCAAAAACAGCGAACAATAATAAGTCCTAACATATTCCTAGAACCATATCATGCATAAAAACCCTAAAACATACTAACATGCATGCAAAACTATCATGTTTACTCCATATGAAAAACATATACAGCAAACACGAAGAAAAACCAAATAAAAAAGTCTACTTTATCATGCTATATGAAAACAAACACGAAACAATGACTCTAAAACCCTAAACTCACAAATATGTTTAAAAACATACAAAACATACTTTAATCATGCTAAAACCAAACTAAACAGAAATTAAATCATGCATATTAACTAACTAAAGCAATATAACATGATGAAAATCCTAACTCTAACATGCAATGACACTAATCCTAGCACAAGGACAAACAGGAGCACAAGAATCACAACTATGCATTAAAAACCTAAAGGACAGCCCTAAAGCATGCTAATCAGTAGATAAAAAATAGATATTCCATGTATATTAACTAGCTAGAGTGTTAATACATGATAAAAAAGTCACCTTTAACATGCAATAAGCCTAACCCATATGAGAACCTAGTTTAAGCTTGAATAGAGAAGGAGAATACCTTAGGAAGTGGCTCCCCTTGTGTTTGTAATTGTTCGTGGCTCCTCAGGTCTTTAGAGTGAATCAAACTAACACGAATCCTCCTCTTTGTCAAAGTGGTATCACAGCAAAGAGATCAAAACTCACTCAACTTTGAAAAGAAATAGAAAACAAAAAGAGAACAAGAGAAAAGAAAAAGTGATTCTCGTCACTTTGCAGCAGCAGCAACTTCAATCGCGTTTTTGGGTATGAAAACGTTGGATTTGGACAAAGCTTGTGAAATACAAAGTTGTAGAGAATTGAATTATCTTTCTAACAAGACCAATTTCATCAAATTCTGACTTCGGATGAAAAAGTTATGATTAAAATACGACTGCTGGTTTTCAGAAAATCTGCTGCTGAATTATGACGAATTTCACTCCCTCCAAACCCTCTTCTCCTCTCCCTTGTTTAAAGACATTAAGAGAGTATTTATAGCTAAAATCTGGAGTTTCCCTTTCCTTCCTGGACTAGGTTTCCTTGGAGAATAATCAAAAGGTATTTTATAATGATAAAAGACTTCTAATCTGAATAGGAAAAGGAAATTGTCTTTTATAAAAATTGGGAGACTGACCGCTAACACGCATGCGCATGTATCGTATGTGCGTACACACACTCATCACATACGTACACGTGTTAGTGTCATGATAAAAATGGCTAATTTAATAAAATAATTTTCTTTTCATTTTAACCAAAAATCTCATGCTGTGATTCGCACTAATTCTTTAAGGATAATCCGTAAATAACCACACTAAACTCATCATCAGGCCATATCAAAATTGAACTTCATGAAACACTTTTGAGGGTAAAATGATGACTAATGAAAGTCAATTTGAAAAGATTTGGTTGGTAATTGTGAGTCAATTAGAGCTAACCCAAGGAAGGGTCAATTAACCAACTTGAACCACATCGAGCCATTTTAATCCCGAGCCATTGACTTACCAAATTGACACTAAAAATACCTCTTATGCATCCATATGAACTCCAATTGACAATTTGGAGATCATTCCAAGGTCAAATGAAAATTTTGGGACTTAAAAGACGATTATGCCCCTCAAGTCACAAAAGCTCTTATTATCCCTCAAGATCAACTCCAATTTGAACCAAAATTCATATCCATTGTCCTTGTGACTCTAGAAAACTAATGCAAGTGACTAGACTCAAAAACAAAACAAAAACATGCATGAAATGATGAGCTCTAGTAAGGTGGTGCAAAAATGGGGTGTGACAGAAGCCCCTCATTGGCGAACAAGTTACACTTGTGAACCAATGATAAAGAACAACCCATTTTTGGCCAAAAAGCCCGGAGAAATCACACACTGATACCAACAATGATGGGAGGTTGAAAACCTGAGACTGAAATAAGGAAGTGTACTCAAGTCATGAGTATACTTAAACCACTGGGGGTTGATGATTGTCAAGAGAAGCATATTCAAGCCACTACGAATGAATATACTTTTGAAATGGAGAAATATATTCTAGTCACGAATATATTTAACCAAGTGATGAGAATGAGATCTGAGAAGTACGTTCAAGTGATGAACGTACCTTGGAAATGGAGAAGTATATTCAGGTCACGAATATATTTAACCAAGTGAGTGACAAAAAATCTGAGAAGTATACTCAAATGATGAGTATACCACTGAAATGGAGAAATATATTCAGGTCACGAATATATTTAACCAAGTAATCTGAGAATGAAATCTGAGAAGTATACTCAAGTGGTGAGCATACCATTGAAATGGAGAAATATATCCAAGCGATGGATATCTTTAACCAAGTAGGATAAGAATAATCTGAGAGGTGTATTCAAGTGATGAGTGTACTTTTGAAATGGAGAAATATATTCAGGTCACGAACATATTTAACCAAGTGATGAAAAAGATGCTGAGAAATATACTCAAGTGATGAGTATACTTAATGATTGAAAAAGACTGAGAAGTACGTTCAAGTGATGAACATACTTTTGAAATGGAGAAATGTATCCAAGTGATGGATATATTTAACCAAGTAAGCTGAGAAGTACACTCAAGTGATGAACATACCATTGAAATGGAGAAATATATCCAAACGACGGATATATTTAACCAAGTAAGATAAGAATAATCTGAGAAGTGTACTCAAGTGATGAGTACACCATTGAAATGGAGAAATATATTCTAGTCACGAATATACTTAACCAAGTAAGTGACAAATAATCTGAGAAGTATGTTCAAGTGATGAACATACCATTGAAATGGAGAAATATACCCAAGCGATGGATATACTTAACCAAGTAAATGGCAAAATATCTGAGAAGTATACTCAAGTGATGAGTATACCATTGAAATGGAAAAAAAAAAAAAATATACCCAAGTGGTGGATATACTTAACCAAGTAAGTGACAAAATATCTGAGAAGTATGTTCAAGTGATGAACATACCATTGAAATGGAGAAATATATTCAAGTGATGAATATATTTAACCAAGTAAGTGATAATGAGGATCTGAAACTAGGAAGCATATTCAATGGGTGAACATGCTTTTGAAATGGAAGAATATATTCAAGTGATGAATATATTCAACCAAGTATGATAGAAAATGAGAATTTGAAACTGAGAAGCATATTCAAAGGGTGAATACACTTTTGAAATGGAAAAATATATTCAAGTGATGAATATATTCAACCAAGTAGGATAGGGAATGAGAATTTGAAACTGAGAAGCATATTCAAAGAGTGAATACACTTTTGAAATGGAAGAATATATTCAAATGATGAGTATATTCAACCAAGTGGGATGAAAAATCAAGATTTGAAATGAGGATATATGATCAATTTATCAAGATTGAACAGGCATGGTGCAAGAGGAAAGTGACTTAACACATTGTCACTTGAGTTGGCATGACACAGGGGAAATATATTCAACCCTTTTGAACATAAAATCAATTCAAGGAATTGATTTCAAGATGGAATTTGATTGATTTTAAGCTCAAAAAGTGTTGAATATCTCATTTGGAAGGAGGTTTGATCACGCGTCAAGGCGAGACAAAGCGAGGGAGAAAGCCAAAACAAGGTGGCTTGGGTGACCACCAGGCCTCAGGAGGCTAGCCGCCCAGGCCTGGGTGGTTACCCGAGCCCAAAGCGGAAATCCCACTTTGAATAGGAAACTTCCTATTCTGATGGGTTTTTTCCTATTTGAACTTGGATTTGTGACCTTTTCCCTATAAAAACACATCCAAGAGGTTCCTAAACCTACTTGTATTCATTCATTAGAAATTATGGAGGCTCTAGACAAATTTTTAGGAGGGTTTTTGAGAGTTATGAGTGCTGAAGCAAAATCTGAGTTCAAATGCTTTGGCTTGGATCCATTGCTCTCCTTGAGGCATGTGAGGCTTGAAACGAACCTCTTGACTGCTGCTACATATTTTTGGGATCCTCAAGTTCATGTGTTCCGCTTCAACTATGAAGAACTGTGCCCAACCATGTGTGGACCCCGAAAAGAGTTAAAGGGCCCACGAGGGGTTTTAGATTTGAAAAAGGAAAAGGAGTCGCCACCTTATTTTTTAAAGGAAACAAGGAAAACCCTAAAAAACAGTTTTGTTTTAGGAAAACAAAAGATTGACTCCATATTTAAAAATGGTAAGGCAAATGATCTTTTGGAAACCAGAGAATTCGGGGATTCGGAGGCTAAGTTACGATATGGGAAGGTTCTAGGCAAAGCCTATAGGCACCCATATCGCCCTAAACGGTCTCTTAATTTAATTGGGCTAAATCAAAGTCTTAATCACACACAAATCAACTGTTATCATCACAAGACAGCATGCATATCATTCATTCATTCATTCATATAATCAGGTAAATCAAAGAAAAAACAGAAAAAGAAAGAGGGGGGAGAAGAAAACCTAGGATACTTAGTATCCTAGGGCGGACTTGAACATCACGAAGAGCGCCTACGTACCATGTATGGAAATACATGGATCAAAGTCCACGTAGTTCGAAAAGGAATAGGGTTATAACCTAATCAAGGCCTATGGTAAACCCTAAGTTTCCTTTTAAGTAAAACATGGTAAGTTTCCAAAATAAATGATTCTCAAAAGATTTTTGGTAAAATATGGAATTTTGATAAAAGATGGAAACTTTGATTTAAAAGGTATCTTTTATTGAAAGGAAACTATAGAATCTACCATACCCCTCTATTAGGAAACAACCCTAGGGGGGGAGAAAGGGAAAGTTTCAAAGGAAGGAAAGAAGGGTGAATTGGGGCACCCTCACACCCTACTTACCTTAAGCAAAAGCAACCTGTCAAAGTAACCACCCTATTGCATAGGGTAATTACCTTATTTGTAAGATTTCATCTCACAATAGCCAAAATAACCACCCCACATTGGTGGGGTAGTTGCACCTGTTGTACCTGTCAAAACACCTGCAATTTCCATGCAAAACATACCAAAAATACCAACCAAACAAACTAGATTCCAAATCAAGCCATTATCATGCCCAAACATGGGCTAACACATGCTCAAAATATCATAAAAAGGACAAATAACAGATCTGGACAGAATTGAAATAAGGCTTAAAATCAACCACAAGTCATGCAACAACATGAATCATAAGCTAACTAAAACCCTAATTCAACCCTACATGCAATGACATGCAAAAAAAACCTAAAATCCACTACTATGAATGCAGAAAAATATCATAGTTATCGAATATGCAGCACATATATATCAACTATGAAGAAAACACAAGGAAAAACCCTAAGCTATCATGCTATATGCAACTTTCCTAATATAAGGATGAATGAAACCCTAGAATCACAATTGTGCTCAAAATCACATAAATAACTCTAAATCATGCAAAACTCATTGTGGACATCATTCTAATCATGCATATTAATCAATAGAAGCATCAACACATGATAAAAACACAAGCTTGCACATGAAATATAGCTATTCTAAGTAAAAGCCTAATTTCAGCACAAGAGAAACCCTAGAATTGCAAACATGCATTAAATCACATGGAACAACATCCTAGCATACTAAACAGCCCATAAACATTATCCTAATCATGCATACTAGCTAATAGAAGTATCAAAACATAATAAAAACACAAGCTTCAATATGCAAAGGTGGTATTTCATGTAGAAAACCAATTTCAGCACTAAGGAAACCCTAAAGTCCCAAACATGCAATAAATCACATGGAATAGCATCCTAGCATACTAAACAGCCCATGAATATTATCCTAATCATGCATACTAACTAATAGAAGCAATAAGACATGATAAAGACACAAACTTGAACATGAAATAATGACTATTCCATGTAAAACCCTAGAAAAGACTCTAAAAAACCCTAAAAACACAAAGACTCATAAAACCACATAGAATGACATTATATCATGCAAAACCAGCCATAGACAATATCCTAATCATGTATTCTAAGCATTAGAAGCATCAACACATGATAAAACAATAAGCTTTTAACATGAAGTAATGCAAAGCTATGCAAAAAACCCTAGTTTTAATGAAAGAGAGAAAGGGGGAGGGGTATACCTTTTGTGGCTGCTGTAGAGAGTCCTCCTCCTCTTGTGTGCTGCTGGAAACAACCTCCTTCAAGCCTTCAAGCAATGCTCCAGCCTTCCTTCAAGCTTTCTCTCACACTCTCTCACTCTAAGTTTAGGTTAAACTACCCTAAGGATGGCTGCCATAGCCTCCAAGTCTCACCAAAGTGCCTCCAAAGTGTCCCCCCTATTGCTGAAGTATAAGGGGGTATTTATAGGGATTGAGCGAAAACCCTCAATGGTTGGGATTAAAACCCTAGGGATTGATCCAAGGGCTCTTAGAGGTTCCCTTGGGGCTCAAGTAGGTCAAAAAGGGCTGAAATTAGGGTTAAATGGCGGCTAAAGGCGAGCAAATCCGAGAAAATAGGGTGGGAGCCGCGTCAAGGCTCAAAAAAGGAAAGTGGCTCGGGTGACCACCTGGGGCTGGGCGGCTAGCAGCCTGGGCCCAGGCGGCTAGCCGCCCAGGCCTGGGTGGTCACCCGAGGCCCTGTCAGCTTCAGCCCATTTTTGACCCTTTCGACTTCCAAATGTGTTTCCGAGCTCAAATCAACTCCGATTTTGACGAAACGAAAGCCAAAACGACCGTGTTTCGAAGGGGAATGTAATTTGAGTCACTTGAGGGAAAGAAACCCTAGCCATGGCTGCATGGTTGGGCCCTACAAAGGTGGTTAACCGCTATGCCTCACCATCGCTTAGCTTAGGTATGCACATAGGGTTGCACCGAATGCTTTTTAATTCGAAATTCAACCTCCCTAAACACATTTGGGGATGAAATTAAGACCAATCAAGGTCAAATGAGTAGTCATAGAGTGAAAATCATGAACCAATTCGGGCTAACCCGAAGTAGGTCTCGTAGCCAACTTGAGCCTTGTTGAGCCATTCTAATCCCGAACATTCAATTCATCAAATTGAACCCACAAATACCTCAAATACAATCATATGAACTCCAATTGGCAACTTGGAGATCATTTCAAGGTCAAATGGAAAGTTTGTGATCAAAAAGACAATTATGCCCCTCAAGTCACAAAAGTTCTTATTAACCCTCAAGATCAACTCCAAATTGAACCAAAATTCATACACACCATCCTTAGGACCCTAGAAACTCAATGCAAAAGACTAGACTCAAAAAGGAAACAAAAAGACACATGCAATGACAAACCCTAGCTAAGGTGGCAAAAATGGGGTGTGACAGAAGCCCCTCATTGGTGAGCAAGTTTCACTTGCAAGCCAATGACCAAAAGAACAACCCATTTTTGCCCGGGGAATTGATTTCATCAAGACCCACTGGGGAAAAGAGGGTGACCATATCATTGAATTCTTCGAATTCATCATACACAAGCACAAAGGTACTCTTCATAAGTTCTACAGAACTCTTCTCATACTGTATACCAGTTTCACTGGGGGACAAGATGAGGTATCCATAGCTTTCATCGAACTTCGTTCGACGAAAGGTCTTTCCATACTATACCAGTGACAACTGGTGAATAGTACGAGGTATCCATAGCTTACATCGAACTTCGTTCGATGAAAGGTCTTCCCATACTGTACCAGTGACAACCGGTGAATAGTACAAGGTATCCATAGCTTACATCGAACTTCGTTCGATGAAAGGTCTTCCCATACTGTACCAGTGACAACTGGTGAATAGTACAAGGTATCCATAGCTTACATCGAACTTCGTTCGATGAAAGGTCTTCCCATACTTTGCCAGTGACAACTGGCGAATAGTATGAGGTAACACCATGCCATCAAGGCTATCCCAAAATATGAGAAAGATACATCCTTCTCATATTCAAACCATCAAGGTTATCATTCAAATATCAAGGTAAATCACATAACACGAGAAAGATCACGTCCTTCTCTTGCTCAAATCAATCAAGGTAAACACATACCACAGGAAGCCATCAAGGCTATCTCAAAACATGAGAAAGATACATCCTTCTCATATTCAAACCATCAAGGTTATCATTCAAACATCAAGGTAATCACATAACATGAGAAAGATCACGTCTTTCTCTTGCTCAAATCAATCAAGGTAAACACATACCACAGGAAGCCATCAAGGCTATCTCAAAACATGAGAAAGATACATCCTTCTCATATTCAAATCATCAAGGTTATCATTCAAATATCAAGGTAATCACATCCCATATTGCACCAGTGACAACTGATGAATAATACGGGGTAACACTATGCCATCAAGGCTATCTCAAAATATGAGAAAGATACATCCTTCTCATATTCAAACCGTCAAGGTTATTATTCAAAAGGTAGTCACATAGCACGAGGAAGGTCACAACCTTCAATCAGGGTAAACACATACCATTGGGAAAGATCGCATCTTTCAAGTTATCAAGGTAAACATGTGACATAAGAAAGATTGCATCCTTCTCATATCAAACTCTCAAGGTGAACACATAGCATGAGAAAGATCGCGTCCTTCTCATAATCAAACCATCAAGGTCAACATAAATCATGGGAAAGATTGCATCTTTCAAGTCATCAAGGTAAGCATGTAATCATGAGAAAGATTTCATCTTTCTCTCACTAAGTCATCAAGACAAAGGTAAGCTTCTACTTACCAACACACAACAAGTTCACCAAATCATCTCACATGGAGGCTATTCATGCCTCAACTCAAACACCAACTCATATAGGAGACACAATTATCTCATGAAAGCAATCATTCACATGCATATAGGGAAGGTATCTTTATCCCAAATGACAACAAATCATAGTGACATAGGAGGGAATTCATCCCTAATGATCAAAAATCATATGCATAGAGAAAGTTGTTCAACCCTACTAGCATGCCATGCCCGCACGAGGGCAACCAATGTAATCCATTTCAAAAACATTTCATGTCAAACAAAGTCAAGATATTTATTCATTTTTCAACTCAAAGCAAGCTTGATAATGCATCTCAAAGAAGGTTCAAAAGCGCGAATAGGCGAGCAAAGGCCAAACGAGCGCAACGGAGCGAGCAAGGGAGGCTGACCACCTGGCTGCTGGTGGCTTGCCGCCCAAGCCCAGGCGGCTTGCCGCCCCATGCTGGGCAGTTACCCGAGGCTAGGGTCCTCAAAATTCTGGGTTTTTAAACCCTTGACCCCCCATTTGATGCACACACACACCCAACTCGAAAATAGAGAGTTTCTCTCTCTAGAAACTCATTCCATCTTCTCCAAACACTCACAAACACATTCTCAATCAAAGTTTCCCTTGCAATTCAAGTTGTGTGCATGAAATAGCATCAAGAACAAGTCATTCAACAACAAAAACAAGCATCAATCATCAAGTTGCAAGATCAAATTCATCATCTTTCTTATCAAACCCATTTTTCTCACATACAAGCTCAACCACCAACAATGGCTTCTAGCAATGATCCCAACATCAAGTATCCATATTATGTGATCAAGAATACATACAAGGCACCAATCTATGATGCATCCCAAGACAAGGTGTTGCTTGAACCTAAGAAGCATCTCTCATACCTCCATTCCCAACATGAGGTTAGTTCTTCCCAACTTAACATGTTTATCTTGAAATCTTGATTTCTATCGGATAAAATGCATTCCCATGATCTTCTTTTGATTGTTTTTATCATTGTTAAGCCAAGTTCATTGATTTGGCAAAGATTGAATGTGCAAAAAGCTTGTTTCCCAATGCTTGAGAAAAGATGCCCACCCAGTGTTTGATAAAATGCCAAAGAGACAAAAACATGTTCAATTCTTGAAAAATCAATTGGTTTTCATTGTAGTACAAAGTCATATGGTCTTGGTAAGGATTTGATATACAAAATCTTTCATTTCAATGCTTGAAAACAAGTTACACACCAAGTGTTTGATAAAATGTCCGAAAGGCAAAAACATGTTCAATCTTTACAAAATCAATGAATTTGAATACACAAAGTCATGGGCATTCATTTCTAATTCATTTCATGAATCAAAACCCAAATTTTAAAACTTTTGGAAAACCACTTGAAATCAATTATCAATGTATGCCCAATATCTCTATGTTTTCAATGCTAACTCAATACACAATCTTTTGACATAGCCCGACTTCCAAAGTCTCCGTACAAGGACATCAATAAAGGGGCTCATCTCATGGTGGAGATATATGAAACATGCCCAACCACGTGCTCGCAAGATAGTAAAGAAGGCGGGTTTTGGGCCTTTCCTAGATGCTCTATGGAACGAGCAATGGGATAGGCAAGCATTGTTTGCCTTGACAGAGCTATGGTGGGACACCACCAACACTTTCCATTTTAGCTTCGGGGAGATGACCATGATTCCTAAGGATTTCACCATGATAACTGGGCTGAGCTTGAAAGGCAAGCGCTTGGAATACTACGAACAAGCCAACATGGACCAGAACTACATAGTAGCTCTACTCGGGTTTGAAGCGGAACTAAGCCCAAAAGGTGTGCGCCGTACTTGGCTCTACAACACCTTTGCCACTGAAGAAGAGAGTGAGGGGACGGATCCCAAATACATTGTGAGAGCTTTCTTGCTCTACATGATTTCATGCACCTTCTTTGCGGGCACCAATGACATGGCTCGACTAGAGTTGCTAGCTAGCATGGAAGATGTAAACAAAATTGGGAGATACAATTGGGGTGGAGCTGCTTTCGCAAACATGTATCGCTCCATGACTGACATGTCCCGAGGAGTTGCAAAGAACTTTGGGGGACTTCCTTTCGTTTGGGAGGTAACAAAGAACATTCAATTCTCTATTATTTCCCGAAACTTAACACATACATGATTTCTTCTATTTTTTCTTTTGATTTTCCACAGATATGGTACTACGAGTACCTGAACATGTGTCGCCCAACTCTTGCTAGTGATGCCATGTCATGGCCCATACTTCAGAATTACGCTCCATCTTGCTTGGCTACAAGAGCCTCCAATCGACACGATTATGCCCATGCAAGGGCATATCTTGCCAGCTTGACTGCTGATATGGTAGAATCTTTCTTTCTCCTTATCTTTTTATCTTTCTTTTTTCATTTCTCATTTCAAACTCAACAGGTGGAATGGGATCCATGGAGGCTGTGGGAGCATAGGCTTCTCGAGAAGTACTCCTCTTGTTTGGAGTTGACAAGCAAAAGGGTCCTTTTTGAAGGCCCCACAGGTAGATGCTGGTATCTTAGGGAACGAGTCCTGAGACAAGTCCATGGAAATATGAATGCAGCTGTGACACCTTCTATGCCACCAGAGAACATGAGGCACACTAGCCACTTGGTGGGAGATGAACTAGAAGAAGCTTTGAGGGGTTGGGATGCTGAGGGATTCACCTCCCCTCGCATAGAATACACTGCCTTTTGCCGACAATATCTAATGAATCCTAGGGTCACTGGTCTCCCACCTCAAGGGGTGAGCTCCCCACACTCTTAAACTCTTTTTAAGATTATAAGAAAGACTCCATTTGACAAGTATTTGAATTTCAGGGCCGACGGGCAAGGGGACACAGCTCCACAGTTGGATCTGCCACTGGGATGACTTACAACGACGAGGATGAGGACCTTGAAGGAAATCAACCTCCACCCCTCCCACAACTAAATTGGTATGTGAACTTGTGCAGTGGGACAAAATTTGTGAAGACTGACATTACCCATCCACCATTCGATGAATATCCCAAGATCAACCCATATTATGAGAATGTGAGTTCTAAACCCTTATCTTCTTGAAATTGGATTCTTTCATTATTGTTAACCATGTTTATACTTTCCTAGGTTCTACGGGAGTATGCCCAGGAATGCATTGAACTCAATGAAGGATTGAGGAGGGATCTTGTGCGAATGAGTTTAGAGAACTCAGTTCTGGAAGCACGCTTAAATCCCCAAGTGAGTGATCATCTTATTAGCTTTCAACTAGGATTGGCACCATTACCCTCCTAACTCATTATCTTTCTTTGCAACAGGCATCATCATCTAATCCACCACAGGATATGCCCCCTTCTAGAGCACCTCGTTCAGGGCATGATGGAGCCGGGCCAAGTCGAAAGAGAAGGCCCACGGGAAATCATTGAGTTTCACTCACCTCTTGTTAGGAATGTTTGGAGTCTTTCTATCTATCTTGTTATGTATTAATTAGGAATTTCAATTCCCAACCTTGAACCTTTATTATGGATACTTGATGAATCTATGTTCGAACTTTATTGCAATGATATGATCTTGTATTGAGTGAAAAATGGGCTTAAATCAAGCACAAAAAAGTCAAAACATCACAAAAGGGCCAAACGAAGGCATAACAAGGCAAAAATGGGCGAAACAAGACGGCGGCCTCGGGTGACCACCTGGGGCTGGGCGGCTAGCCGCCTGGGCCCAGGCGGCTAGCCGCCCAGGCCTGGGTGGTCACCCGAGCCCGAAGCGGTGTTTCGCCTGATTTTAGGAAACTTCCTATTTTGACGGGATTCCACCTTCCAAAACACGGATTTCTAAATTTTTTCCTATAAAAGCACATCCAAGGGGTCTCAAACCCGACTAACATTCATTGAGAGAAAGTTATGGAAGCCCTAGACAAGCTCTTGAGTGATTTTCTGAAGGTTATGAGTGCGGAGGCAAGGAAGGAGTTCAAGCGCTACTGCTTGGATCCATTGTTTTCTTTGATGCATGTGAAGCTTGAAACCACTCTTCTTACTGCTGCTACATATTTTTGGGATCCCCAACTTCATGTATTCCGCTTCAACTATGAAGAACTATGCCCAACAATGGAGGAATTCTGCGCCTTGTATGGAGTTTCACCTGTGGGACCTTTCATCCTCCCTACTCCTCGCTCAAGTTACCTGATTTCCTTCTCCAACTTCCTTGGGATTTCTCAACAAGAGGCCTCCATATTTGTGAAGGATCACATGGTGAACCTTATGGAAATAGCAACTTCCTTCTTGGCCCATAACAGCAAAGGTTCCTTGAATTTCAACCTTCCTACTCAACATGCTCTTGCTTTCTGCTTGATTGGTCGCTTCCTTATCTCCACGGGGACTCTCTATGTCCCTATTCAAATTTGTGAACTGATCCCTTTTCTTCTTGAACATAACAACCTGATTCCCATGGTGCTAGCTGAAACCCTCAATAGTTTAGACAAAGTTCATGATAACCCCCGAGCCCCATTAGGAGGGAGCCCCATTCTACTGCAGATGTGGCTTTTTGAAAGGCTTAACTTCTTGTCTCTTACCACCATCAATCCATACAAACCTCAACATTACTGCTGCCGTCGAGTTGAACTTCCTGGTCAATTTTCTTTGAGGGAATGGTTTGGGTACTTCCAAACTCTCTCATGGCGAAACATTAAGTGGTTTGTCTTTATATGGGGATGCAAGGAACAAATTCTTCTTCGAACTTCTGGGTGTGCTATGGTCAAGCTTATAGGGTTGAGATCAACTTCCTTCTATTGGACTTCAAGAATCCTTCGTCAACTGGGTGCCATGCAAACCATACCTACTTCTGTGGTATTTGATCATTCTGTCGAACCTGTGGGCCCCACAATGGTTAAGTGGGCCAAGACTAGATGGACTGACCAATTGAAACTGACTCGAGTTGAAAACACTGATGGGCTTTATGTCATGAGCCCTGAATACAAGACATGGTTGAAGACTAGCTTGGGTGAAAGAGAAACCATACGCAGGGAAAGGATTTATGACCTTATCAAGGACACAAGACTTGGATTTTGCAGGGAAGACATTCTGGAAGCAGTGGAAGCAGCACATGCCCATGACTTGCGAAAGAAGCGAAGACTTGAAAGAAAAGAGAAGAAAGCAAACCAAGAGACTCTGAAGAAAAACAAAAAGACTTGAAGACTTTTAGAAATATGTTATCTATGGCATGTCAATAGTTCTTTATCTAACATTAATAAATCGCTTTGTCAATCAATTAGTTCTAAATGAATTGCCAATAATAATTTAATTTTGAGATTTGTTTGTTGTGGTGTTGTTTGGACCGCACCCAAGGTAACTTTATGGGCTGCCTACGTATCCCCATCCTTTTTTCAAATTTTTTTCATTTTATTTTTTTTTTCATTTTTCTCTTTTTTTTTTTTTTTTTTTTTTTTTTTTTTTTTAAGGAATGGGGAATCAGGCCCTCGTAGTTCAAATGCCTTAACTTTTGCCTAGGCCGCCCTTATGGGTTTTCAACCTAGCAGGCCTTACACATAGTACTTCTTCAATTGATCCAAATTGGTAGGACGAGCGAACTCAATTCCATCAAAATCCATGAGGCGAACAGCCCCTGCTGGTAATATCTCTTTGATAACATACGGGCCACCCCAACTTGGCTTGAACTTCCCTCGTGGATCAAAAATTGGAGCTCTGATTTCTTTCAACACCAAATCCCCTGTCTTCAAACCTCGGTCTTTGACATGCTTGTTGAATGCTCTTGCAACCCTTCGCTGATATCCCTGCACATGATACAAGGCCCTCAATCGCCTTTCATCGAGCAATGCCAGCTCATCATAACGGTTCTTAACCCAATCTGCTTCTGCTATCTGACTCTCCATAGCAACCCGTAATGACGGTACCTCCAACTCAATAGGCAAAACAGCCTCCATCCCATACACCAAGGAATAAGGGGTAGCCCCTGTTGACGATCTCACAGATGTTCTATAGCCCCACAAGGCTAATGGCAACTTCTCATGCCAATCAGTGTAGGTGTCAGCTGTTTTCTGTAGTATCTTCTTAACATTCTTGTTGGCAGCCTCCACTGCCCCATTAGTCTGTGGGCGATAAGGGGAGGATAGATGGTGCACTATGTTGTATTTCTGCAAAAGCTCCTTGGTTTCTTTCTGAAAGTGCTGACCATTGTCTGAAATGATCTCATGGGGTACCCCATACCTGTAGATGATGTTGAGCTGTATGAACTGTGCCACCTTCTTGGCATTCAGGGTCTTGAAAGATGCTGCCTCTACCCACTTAGTGAAGTAATCAATAGCTACCAAGATGTACTCATGCCCATTGGAGGCTTTCGGCTTAATCTGCCCAATTATATCTATTCCCCACACTGCAAACGGCCAAGGTGACGACATACTTGTCAAAGGCATGGAAGGTAAGTGTTGTCCATTAGCAAAGACCTGACATTTGTGACACTTCTTAACATGTGCATGGCAATCTCTCTCCATTGTAGACCAATAGTAACCCAACCTCATGATCTTCTTAGCTAGCATATAACCATTCATGTGCGGTGCTCCAACTCCTTCATGGATTTCACTAACAAGACGTTCGGCTTCCTCCTCAGTGACACACAACAGATGGACCCCATCCTATGACCTTCGGTATAGCTTTCCTCCACACAAAACATAGTGACTTGCTAGTCTCCTCAGTGTTCTCCTATCAATGCGGGTTGCTCCTTCAGGATACTCCTCAATGAATTTCATGATGTCATAGTACCAAGGATGGCCATCTTTCACTTCTCCTTCTCGAATAGAGCAGCAATACACAGGTTTTTCTCTACATTCTATCACCAACGGTTTTACATTCCCACCATCCGGGATTTCCACCATAGAAGCTAGAGTTGCCAAAGCATCAGTAAATTGGTTCTTATTTCTTGACAAATAATTGAACTCTATTTCCACAAATTCTTTAGTCAAGGCTTCTAAGTAGGCATGATACGGTAGCAGCTTCTCATCACGAGTCTTCCACTCTCCCTTTATCTGGCAGATAATCAGTGCTGAATCTCCGAAAACCTCTAACTCTTTGATCCCCAATTCTAGTGCAGCTTCCAACGCGAGGATGCAGGCTTCATACTCAGCAATGTTGTTGGTTGCTTCAAACCCTAGCTTAACTGCCAAGGGTATAAATGCTTCTTCAGGTGAAACCAATAGGACTCCTATCCCATACCCTATCTTATTTGCAGCTCCATCAAAGTATACTTTCCAACTCTTCTTTCCAATCTCCAGGACATCCTCATCGGGGAATTGATCATTAAATTGTTCTGATGACGCCACAGGGCAGCTAGCCAAGTAATCTGCAATGACACTTCCTTTTACTGACTTCTGTGTTACATACTTTATGTCGAATTCATTGAGAAGAATTGACCAACGAGCAGTTCTGTAGGATAAAACCGGCCTTTCTATTAAGTACTTCAGTGGATCCATACGACTTATCAGGAGAACCTCATACGACATCATGTAGTGACGGAGTTTCTGAGTTGCCCACACTAAAGCCACACAAGCCTTCTCTATAGCATTGTACTTCACCTCGTAGTCTGTCATCTTCTTGCTTAGGTAATAAATGGCATTCTCCTTTTTCGACCCCTCAAGGTACTGAGCTAGCATAGCTCCCATCGCGGTTTCAGTGACGGTCAAGTATAACAATAACGGTTCACCTTGTCGCGGGGGAACTAGAATTGGTGGATTACTCAAATACCTTTTAATAGTCTCAAAGGCTTCTTGACATTCTTCATTCCATACCTTCGGCACACCCTTCTTAAGCAACTTGAAAATCGGCTCACACACCATAGTCAAATTAGCAATGAACCTGCTTATGTACTGAATTCTCCCCAAAAACCCTCGAATATGCTTTTCTGTGCTAGGCGGCTCCATCTCTACAATGGCCTTGATTTTTCCCAGATCAACCTCGATTCCTCTCTGAGTAATCATGAATCCTAATAGCTTGCCTGCAGTGACACCAAAAGCACATTTCTGTGGATTCAACCGCAAGTTGTACTTCTTTGCTCGCTCCAGGAACCTTTCTAGTGCCATGAAGTGTCCTTCTCGGTCCATGGACTTCACGATCATGTCGTCCACATACACTTCCACCTCCTTATGGATCATGTCATGCAATAATGTTGTAGCAGCTCTATGATAGGTAGCCCCGGCATTTCTCAAACCGAACGGCATCACTTTGTAGCAATACGTTCCCCACTGTGTGATAAAGGCTGTTTTCTCCATATCTTGCGGCGCCATCTTTATCTGATTGTATCCGGAAAACCCATCCATGAAAGAGAGGAGCGCATATCCTACAGTACTATCTACCAGCACATCAATATGGGGCAAAGGAAAATCATCTTTAGGACTTACTGCATTAAGATCTCGAAAATCCACACACATCCTCACTTTTCCATCCTTTTTAGGCACGGGCACTATATTGGATAACCACTCGGGATACTCCACAACCTGTAGGAACCCCGCATCGAGTTTCTTGGTTACTTCCTCCTTTACCTTCAATGCCCACTCGGGTTTCAATCTTCTCAATTTTTGCTTTACCGGCTTTTTAAGGGGATTGGTGGGGATGAAGTGCTGCACAATGTCTGGATCTATGCCGGGCATGTCTTCATAAGACCATGCAAAGGCCGTTATGTTGGCCTTTAGGAGGGCTATCAGCTTTTCTTTTTCAAGTGGTGAAAGGGTTATCCCAATTTTAATTATCTTTGGCAATTCATTTGTCCCTAAATTGATTGATTCCAATTCATCCATGTTAGGTTCGATGACACCCCTTTTCCTTCGCTCGACGAGCTCTGGGGGGATGTCATTCCTAGGATCTATATCCATGCCATAAATATCCATAGAAGAGAGAAAGGAAACACTGCAAGCAAAATATATAAAAGAAACACACTTCATTAAAGGAACAAACAAAAAGACACAAACTTGAAAAGGAAACCAAAATTTGGTGCCACAACTATGAAACGACTCCTATCTCCACAAAATGGGATAGGCGGACACACTTTATTGAAAGCAGGAAAGACTTCTAACTAAGGAACCTACAAGCTACTATCAGGCAGGTCATGATCTTCCTCTTCAAGGATCTCTGCAATGGCTCCATCTTCTAGGTACCAATTGTGAAGTGGCATGGTTGCATGGTGAATTGACGAATCTTGGCAATCTTCTGTTGCTGACTCCCCCAAAGTAAGAACCATATCTTGGAACATGGTGACCATGGTTTCAGAATCCATGTGCTCCACCCAGTCTTCTTTCTTCTTTCCCACAGAATTGTACCAACTTGTCAAGCTCTGAGGATTCGGCCCATCTGTAAAGTACTTGTCACAAAAATCCTTATCTGCCAATGCTGGATCAGAACTTGGGTAAAAAGTGCAATAGTGTGATGGCTCTTCCTCTTGTACACCTTCAAACCCTATGGTAAGGACCATGTCTTGGAACAAAGTGACCATGGTTTCAGAATCCATGTGCTCCACCCAATCTTCTTCTTTCTTCTCCCAATAACTGTCATTGATGGCTTCATCATCCACGATTTCGGCGGTGATTGGATACCACTCGGTGAAGAAAATCTCAAATCCTGGGATTCTGATCTTGGTTGTTGGATTGAACATAGGCTCTGGGAACCCACAGTACAGGAAGTCATCCCCCTCCTTGATGAAATAGCCATTCAGAGTCGGCCTGTATGGTGGAATCTTAAAGTCTGGCACCCTTCCTTCTACTCTAGCTTTTCCCTTCTCCTTATTCCTCCTTGTCATTTCTGCATAGTCATTCTTAGTGGGCTCATATCCTAACCCAAAAGTGTAGGAAACAACCCGACTTTGAACAGAGTGGGGAATTCCTTGTTAGCGACGCCCTAGGCCCATACCCGGGAAGAAATTCATTTTCCGCATTATCTCACCAACATGTAAATTACCATTGGGACAATAGTCAAGGGGGATCAGTTCTTCCTTTTCCAACTCCTTTTCAATGCATTGCACATACTCAAACCCCGACAAGGGTATCTCAACTAATTCTGGTTTTATTTCGCATATGGGTACACCCGCCATTTTCAAATCATAATCCCCTTGAAGTGTAACAACGGCTCCCTCATGTGGGAACTTTACCTTTTGATGCAATGATGATGGTACAGCCCCAGCGGGATGAATCCAAGGCCTTCCCAATAATAGATTAAAACATGACGGCACATCCAAGACTTGAAACTCCACTCTGAACTCCGTGGGTCCCATGATTAAAGGTAGAGTGATCACCCCAATTACTTCTCTACGGGTATTATCATACGCCCTCACTGTCTGCCCAGATGGAGTGAAATCAGTGGGCCCCAAGCCCAAAACAGTTGCAGTTCTCAAGGGACATACATTCAACGCGGAACCATTATCAATCAAGACCGTAGGAACTCTCTTCCCCATGGTATCAACAGTTATATGCAAGGCTTGGGAGTGGCTTGGCCCACTCTTAGGTAAGTCAGTCTCTGTGAACACTATAGTGGAATTCTTCGGAGCAGGGTTTACTAGATTCACCAATCCCTCAGGGGACAAATCAACCGGAACCTGTATCTGGTTTAACAACTTCAGCACTGTCTGTCTGTGTTTGTGAGAGGCCATAAGCAAGCCCCAGATGGTGATATTGGCATTGGTCTTCTTCAATTGTCGGAGTACTTCATCCTCTTCTTCTTGCACATCAAGGCGCTTATCTAACTCACCCAGTGGATTATCAGATTCCAAGTGCGGAGGCTTGAAATGGCGGCCCCCTCTTGTCATGTGGTCTACTTCTTCATCACTAGCCCATATGTCATCAATTTCATTTGTGTCACCCATCAGGTCATCCCATTCAATCATGTCAATGTCCTCCATCTGCACCTCTTCGGGTATATTATCCCAGCCCGTAGGAATTATGGGCTCACTTGGCAATGGATCAGGATAAAGCACATAGTAATCAAACTTCCCCGAAGGTTCTCCCAATAACCCCACTCGAGGGTCTCCTGCTTCATACCTTTCTTTCAACTGCTGTTGGATGGACTTCTTTGGCAATTGTAGGGTCTTTTGATCAATGAGGTCTTGAACGACCTTTCTCAACATAGCACAGTCCTCAGTGTCATGGCCGGGTATACCATGGTATTGGCAATATTGATGGGGTGTTTGGGGTCTTGGCTTTAGAGGGTGAGGTATGATAAGGCCTTGGTTACAGCATTGGTAAAAGGCTTGGGTCAAGGACATGGGTAATGGAGTGTATTGTCTTATGGGTAGGCAAGGTCGAGATGGGTCGGCTTCAATAGCATTTATGGAGTTGGATGAATTATGAGAGGGAAGTGGATTTTGAGTGACATTTGGGCGAGTTGGTGGTGAGATGATTTGCTTGTCAAGTAAGTCTTGGATCTCATGCCTAAGGCGATAGCAACGGTTGGTTGAGTGGCCTTTGGCTTGGTGAAATTTGCAGTATTCATTCTCATTGTAGCTCTTGGGCAATGGGTTTGGTGGTGGTCTTGGGTCGAGAGGTTTCAACAGGCCTCGGCTTTTTAGCTTTTCAAGTACTTTCTCAAGTGGCATATGCAACTCGGTGAATTGGCGAGGTGGGTTGGTGTCATTTAAGGAGATGGGTTGAATGGGTTGGGCTATGGCATTGACCTCGGCATTGTTTTTCCCAGCAAAGTTCGGCCTGCGGCTCTTTTGGACTTCTTCTGTCTTGATTGACCCATCGGCAATGGCATCCTCAACTTGTGTACCTGCTCCGATAAGAGCCTTGAAATTAGGGAAGTAGTGAGCAAAGAGGTGCTTGTGATACACCGGCAATAGGTTCTTAACCACCAACTGAATCTGATCTTCCTCATTCGGTCTATCTGCCATTCTCGAGGCCTTTTGCCTCCACCTTGTAATGAAAGCGGAAAAGGTCTCATTAGCCCCTTGTTTTGTGGTCTCTAGGTCCCTTCTTGTGACATCCACCTCAGTGTTGTACTTGTAGTGCTCTGAAAACTCATTACATATGTCCTCCCAAGTTCGGGTTCTATTCTCATCCAAGGCTAGGAACCATTTTAAAGCAGAAGTGGCTAGGGTTTCATAGAACATTTGGGCCAAGAGTTCATCTGTCGCTCCTCGAGGGTGCATAGCTCGTACATACATCTTCAAATGGGTCTTGGGGCAACCCGTTCCATCAAACTTTTCTAATTCAGGCATCTTGAATTGTAGTGGAATACGAGCTTGAGGAAACAAAGATAGGGTACGTACATCCACCATGTCATCTGTCCTACGGATTCCCTTTATAGTTCTCTCCAAGGCTTCTACCTTGCTAGCCAACACAGAGTCAGTATCAGAGGTCTTCCCCTTACTTCCCCCTTCTAGGTTAAAAACTTCAGGTGATTCATTCCCTTTGGGCTGAGTACTTCCCCCCATCATTGGTCTTAGTGCCCTCTCCAGACTGGGTCCCATTTTCGGTGTTATCCCCCGGGGTACGGCCATTATTCTGTTCGGGTTCGGACATCTTATGTTGGATATCTTGGGCCATTTTCAATGCTCTCTCGGATACATCAGTGGTGTAATCAAGTTTGGTCATGATAGCCTTCAAACAGGTCTCAACATCAAAACCCCCTTCACTAGTTGCTTCATCGGCCATGTCTGACTGGTTGGTAGAATCAATCTTCACTAAGCGCCCTTGCTGGTCGTGGATCCAAGCCAGTACGTCTTCTCACTCCTCTAAGAAAGGGAACAATCAGTCTCTCATCCTAAGGGTATGTCCTAGGCTTCCATATTTGTCCCAATGACTTCACGCCATATATACTCAATTAGTCCCTTTTAATCCAATCACCTTTGCAAGGGTCATGGGCGAAAGGTACGTATTAAGGATATAGGGTGCAAAGGTCCTCTATTAATTGTCCATTAAGCACATCACAAACACGGTCATGATATCATTACAAACAATGTGGGTGCATAAGGGTGAAACCATAGTGTCCTACAAGTCTGTCTATATGGACTAATGATAAGGGTAGGCTGGGGTCCTTCACTTGCTTGAGCAATCTTTATACCTAACCACATGTGGCATCAGGAACGCCGCGTGGGTCCAGCAGTACGTGATTAACTCATTTAATATACCCAAGGGCAAGCCCAAGGGTACTTGGCAAGAGAGGTTGAGAGCTTTCGCCCCAACTCATGGAATCAGGAAAACCAAGGTTGAGGCTAGGCCCGTCAGTGGCAAGGGACATCGATCCTAACATGCAAGAGTTTGCGCACACAATGCAATAAATGAAAGCACACAATCAAGCGAATGCAATGTGATTGATTTTAATTAAACAAAAGAAATTAACTTAGCCCAATCAAATTGTATAGAGTCTAGCCCACAAATCCCCAGCGGAGTCGCCAGTTTGTGGACCCCGAAAAGAGTTAAAGGGCCCACGAGGGGTTTTAGATTTGAAAAAGGAAAAGGAGTCGCCACCTTATTTTTTAAAGGAAACAAGGAAAACCCTAAAAAACAGTTTTGTTTTAGGAAAACAAAAGATTGACTCCATATTTAAAAATGGTAAGGCAAATGATCTTTTGGAAACCAGAGAATTCGGGGATTCGGAGGTTAAGTTACGATATGGGAAGGTTCTAGGCAAAGCCTATAGGCACCCATATCGCCCTAAACGGTCTCTTAATTTAATTGGGCTAAATCAAAGTCTTAATCACACACAAATCAACAGTTATCATCACAAGATAGCATGCATATCATTCATTCATTCATTCATATAATCAGGTAAATCAAAGAAAAAACAGAAAAAGAAAGAGGGGGGAGAAGAAAACCTAGGATACTTAGTATCCTAGGGCGGACTTGAACATCACGAAGAGCGCCTACGTACCATGTATGGAAATACATGGATCAAAGTCCACGTAGTTCGAAAAGGAATAGGGTTATAACCTAATCAAGGCCTATGGTAAACCCTAAGTTTCCTTTTAAGTAAAACATGGTAAGTTTCCAAAATAAATGATTCTCAAAAGATTTTTGGTAAAATATGGAATTTTGATAAAAGATGGAAACTTTGATTTAAAAGGTATCTTTTATTGAAAGGAAACTATAGAATCTACCATACCCCTCTATTAGGAAACAACCCTAGGGGGGGAGAAAGGGAAAGTTTCAAAGGAAGGAAAGAAGGGTGAATTGGGGCACCCTCACACCCTACTTACCTTAAGCAAAAGCAACCTGTCAAAGTAACCACCCTATTGCATAGGGTAATTACCTTATTTGTAAGATTTCATCTCACAATAGCCAAAATAACCACCCCACATTGGTGGGGTAGTTGCACCTGTTGTACCTGTCAAAACACCTGCAATTTCCATGCAAAACATACCAAAAATACCAACCAAACAAACTAGATTCCAAATCAAGCCATTATCATGCCCAAACATGGGCTAACACATGCTCAAAATATCATAAAAGGACAAATAACAGATCTGGACAGAATTGAAATAAGGCTTAAAATCAACCACAAGTCATGCAACAACATGAATCATAAGCTAACTAAAACCCTAATTCAACCCTACATGCAATGACATGCAAAAAAAACCTAAAATCCACTACTATGAATGCAGAAAAATATCATAGTTATCGAATATGCAGCACATATATATCAACTATGAAGAAAACACAAGGAAAAACCCTAAGCTATCATGCTATATGCAACTTTCCTAATATAAGGATGAATGAAACCCTAGAATCACAATTGTGCTCAAAATCACATAAATAACTCTAAATCATGCAAAACTCATTGTGGACATCATTCTAATCATGCATATTAATCAATAGAAGCATCAACACATGATAAAAACACAAGCTTGCACATGAAATATAGCTATTCTAAGTAAAAGCCTAATTTCAGCACAAGAGAAACCCTAGAATTGCAAACATGCATTAAATCACATGGAACAACATCCTAGCATACTAAACAGCCCATAAACATTATCCTAATCATGCATACTAGCTAATAGAAGTATCAAAACACAATAAAAACACAAGCTTCAATATGCAAAGGTGGTATTTCATGTAGAAAACCAATTTCAGCACTAAGGAAACCCTAAAGTCCCAAACATGCAATAAATCACATGGAATAGCATCCTAGCATACTAAACAGCCCATGAATATTATCCTAATCATGCATACTAACTAATAGAAGCAATAAGACATGATAAAGACACAAACTTGAACATGAAATAATGACTATTCCATGTAAAACCCTAGAAAAGACTCTAAAAAACCCTAAAAACACAAAGACTCATAAAACCACATAGAATGACATTATATCATGCAAAACCAGCCATAGACAATATCCTAATCATGTATTCTAAGCATTAGAAGCATCAACACATGATAAAACAATAAGCTTTTAACATGAAGTAATGCAAAGCTATGCAAAAAACCCTAGTTTTAATGAAAGAGAGAAAGGGGGAGGGGTATACCTTTTGTGGCTGCTGTAGAGAGTCCTCCTCCTCTTGTGTGCTGCTGGAAACAACCTCCTTCAAGCCTTCAAGCAATGCTCCAGCCTTCCTTCAAGCTTTCTCTCACACTCTCTCACTCTAAGTTTAGGTTAAACTACCCTAAGGATGGCTGCCATAGCCTCCAAGTCTCACCAAAGTGCCTCCAAAGTGTCCCCCCTATTGCTGAAGTATAAGGGGGTATTTATAGGGATTGAGGGAAAACCCTCAATGGTTGGGATTAAAACCCTAGGGATTGATCCAAGGGCTCTTAGAGGTTCCCTTGGGGCTCAAGTAGGTCAAAAAGGGCTGAAATTAGGGTTAAATGGCGGCTAAAGGCGAGCAAATCCGAGAAAATAGGGTGGGAGCCGCGTCAAGGCTCAAAAAAGGAAAGTGGCTCGGGTGACCACCTGGGGCTGGGCGGCTAGCAGCCTGGGCCCAGGCGGCTAGCCGCCCAGGCCTGGGTGGTCACCCGAGGCCCTGTTAGCTTCAGCCCATTTTTGACCCTTTCGACTTCCAAATGTGTTTCTGAGCTCAAATCAACTCCGATTTTGACGAAACGAAAGCCAAAACGACCGTGTTTCGAAGGGGAATGTAATTTGAGTCACTTGAGGGAAAGAAACCCTAGCCATGGCTGCATGGTTGGGCCCTACAAAGGTGGTTAACCGCTATGCCTCACCATCGCTTAGCTTAGGTATGCACATAGGGTTGCACCGAATGCTTTTTAATTCGAAATTCAACCTCCCTAAACACATTTGGGGATGAAATTAAGACCAATCAAGGTCAAATGAGTAGTCATAGAGTGAAAATCATGAACCAATTCGGGCTAACCTGAAGTAGGTCTCTTAGCCAACTTGAGCCTTGTTGAGCCATTCTAATCCCGAACATTCAATTCATCGAATTGAACCCACAAATACCTCAAATACAATCATATGAACTCCAATTGGCAACTTGGAGATCATTTCAAGGTCAAATGGAAAGTTTGTGATCAAAAAGACAATTATGCCCCTCAAGTCACAAAAGTTCTTATTAACCCTCAAGATCAACTCCAAATTGAACCAAAATTCATACACACCATCCTTAGGACCCTAGAAACTCAATGCAAAAGACTAGACTCAAAAAGGAAACAAAAAGACACATGCAATGACAAACCCTAGCTAAGGTGGCAAAATGGGGTGTGACACCATGGAGGAATTCTGTGCATTGTATGGAGTTTCAACGGTAGGTCCTTTCATTCTCCCTACTCCTCGCCCAAGCTTTCTTACTTCTTTCTCCAATCTACTTGGGATTCACTCACAATATGCCTCTACGTTTGTAAAGGACCATATGGTAGACTTGATGAAATTGGCAACCTCTTTTTTAGCTTGTGATAGTAAAGGTATTCTGAATTTTACCTTTCCTATTAAGCATGCACTTGCCTTTTGCCTCATTGGTCGTTTTCTTATTTCCACTGGTACTCCACATGTTCCCGTTCAAATCTGTGACTTGATTCCTCTCCTTGCCAAGGGCCATAACTTGATTCCCATGGTGCTAGCTGAGACCCTGAATGGTTTGGATAAAACTCATGAGGACCCAAAGGTTCCTTTAGGAGGTAGCCCCATTCTACTGCAGATGTGGTTGCTTGAAAGACTGAATTTCTTGTCACCAGTTGCCATTACACCATACAAGCCCCAGCATTACTGCCTTCGCCGCATTGAATTACCTGGGCAATTTTCATTGAGAGATTGGCTAGGTTACTACCAAACCCTTTCTTGGAGGAGTGTCAAGTGGTTTGTATTCATATGGGGCTGCAGTGACCAGGTGCTTCTGCGGACTTCTGGATGCGCCATGGTGAGACTCATAGGACTGAGGTCTACTTCCTTCTATTGGCCTTCAAGGGTTCTGCGTCAGATGGGCGCCATGCAAACCATACCCACTTCCTTGAAAGGTGACTATCCTGTGGTGCCCGCGGGTCTTTCTGTAGTGACTTGGGCGAAGGACCGATGGCCTAGCAAGTTGATACTAACCCAAGTTACGAATACTGATGGTCTATATATGATGAGCCCCGAGTATAAGGAATGGTTGAAAAGCAATTTAGGTGAGAGAGAGACTACTCGAAGAGAAATGATTTTTGGACTTATCAAGAACAATGAACTTGGACCTTGCAGAGAAGATATTATGGAAGCAGTGACAACAGCTTATGAACATGACTTGAGGAAGAAAAGAAGACATGCAAGAGAGGAGAAGAAAGCTGAAGAGCGAGCTGCAAAGAAGCCCAAGAAAAACTGAAGACTCAATAGAATAGGATATTTATGGCATATTTATAGTTCTTTTACTTAATACCAATGAATTGCTATGTCAATCAATTTTAGTTTTGAATAAATTGCCAATACTAAATCGAATTTGGGATTTTGTTGTTTGATTTAGACCGCACCCAAGGTAACTTTATGGGTTGCCTACGTATCTCCATGGTTTTTTTTTCTTCTTTTTTTTTTGTTTTTTTGTTTTTTTGTTTTTTTTGTTTTTTTTTTTTTTTTTGAATGGAGAATCAGGTCTTACGTAGTTCTCATGCCTTAACTTTTGCCTAGGCCGCCCTTACGGGTTTTCAACCTAGCAGGCTTCAAACATGATATTTCTTCAATTGATCCAAATTAGTTGGACGAGCGAACTCAATTCCATCTAAATCCATGAGGCGAACAGCCCCTGCTGGCAATATCTCTTTGATAATGTATGGCCCACCCCAACTTGGCTTGAATTTTCCCCGCGGATCGAACACTGGAGCTCTGATTTCTTTCAGCACTACATCCCCTTTCTTTAGACCTCGATCTTTGACATGCTTGTTGAATGCTCTGGCAACTCTCCGTTGATACCCCTGAACATGATACAGCGCCCTTAAACGCCTTTCATCCAGCAAAGCTAACTCATCATAGCGGCTCTTAACCCAGTCCACTTCTGTTATCTGGCTCTCCACGGCAACTCTTAGTGAAGGAACTTCCAATTCAACTGGCAACACGGCCTCCATTCCATAAACTAGAGAATAAGGGGTAGCCCCTGTTGACGACCTTATTGATGTTCTGTAACCCCATAAAGCCAATGGCAACTTCTCATGCCAGTCTGTGTGCGAGTCCGCAGTCTTCTGTAGTATCTTCTTGATGTTCTTGTTAGCTTCTTCCACCGCTCCATTAGTCTGAGGACGGTATGGTGATGACAGATGGTGAACTATGCCGTACTTTTGCAAGAGCTCATGGGTTTCTTTCTGAAAGTGCTGGCCATTGTCTGAGATAACTTCATGCGGTACGCCATATCGATAGATAATGCTGTGCTGTATGAACTGTGCTACCTTCTTGGAATTCAAGGTCTTGAAGGACGCTGCTTCCACCCACTTAGTGAAGTAGTCGATGGCAACCAGGATGTATTCATGCCCATTTGATGCCTTTGGCTTGATCTGTCCGATGATATCTATCCCCCACACCGCGAATGGCCAAGGTGACGACATACTCGTTAAAGGCATAGAAGGCAAATGTTGTCCACTGGCGAACAGTTGGCATTTGTGGCACTTCTTGACATGTGCGTGGCAGTCTCTTTCCATGGTGGACCAATATTAGCCTAACCTCATGATTTTCTTAGCTAACATATAGCCATTCATATGCGGAGCCCCTGTCCCTTCATGGATTTCTTTAATCAGATGCTCGGCTTCCTCCTCGGTGACACACAGCAGGTGGATCCCGTCATATGATCTCCGATATAGCTTTCCTCCACAAAGTACATAGTGACTCGCCAACCGCCTTAGGGTTTTTCTATCGATACGAGATGCTCCTTCTGGGTACTCCCTTTCTTCAATGAACTTCTTTATGTCATGGAACCACGGACGGCCATCATTCACTTCCCCTCCTCGGATTGCACAACAGTACACAGGCTTGTCTCGGCATTCTATCACCAACGGCTTCACATTTCCTCCTTCAGGTATCTCCACCATGGATGCTAGGGTCGCCAAGGCATCGGCGAACTGGTTCTTGTTCCTTGAAAGGTAGTTAAATTCTATCTCTGAGAACTCCTTGGTTAGAGCTTCCAGGTAGGCATGGTAGGGTAGCAGCTTCTCATCTCGAGTTTTCCATTCCCCTTTTATCTGACAAATGATTAGCACCGAGTCCCCGAACACTTCTAATTCTTTGATCCCCAATTCAAGTGCCGCTTCCAATGCTAGGATACAGGCCTCATACTCAGCAATGTTGTTGGTAGCTTCGAACCCCAACTTGACCGCCAACGGTGTAAATGCCTCTTCAGGTGAGACCAGCAGGACTCCTATCCCATAACCTTTCTTATTGGCTGCCCCATCGAAGTATACTCTCCAAATTTTTCTGCCAATCTCTAGCACGTCTTCATCTGGGAATTGATCGTTGAACGGAGCGGATGATGACACCGGACAGCTGGCTAGGTAGTCTGCGATGACGCTTCCCTTGATAGACTTCTGATTCACGTACTTGATGTCGAATTCATTGAGGAGAATTGACCATTGAGCAGTTCTGAATGACAATACTGGCCTTTCTACCAGGTACTTCAACGGGTCCATGCGACTTATCAAGAACACTTCGAAGGACATCATGTAGTGCCAGAGTTTCTGCGTCGCCCATACTAGTGCCACACAAGCCTTTTCAATTGCATTGTACTTCACTTCATAGTCTGTCATTTTCTTGCTTAAGTAATAAATGGCATTTTTGTTGGGAATCAAACTAGAGAGGAAAAATACAAAGGCGGAATTTAAAATTTTTCCTATGATTCCCAAACCCATGAATCTTAATTATGCTTAATACAAAAACCATAAACCTAACTACCAAGAGAGTTAGGGTACTTACAGTTGAACAAGTCTTCTCCTTTATGCTCCAAGCTTTGTCTTCTGATTAAGCAGTCCAAGTGCACTGCCTCCAACAGTATCCACACCTAGCTTGAGCAAGTTGTCCTTTCCTTCTTCTTCCTTAGGGTTGCTAGAGGTGGAGAAGAGGGAGAGAGAGAGAGGGAGAGCTGTGAAAATTTCGGCCAGCACTTGGGAGCCTCCAAGAGTGCATTAAGTGATGATGTCATCATATCATAAAAGGCTTTAAATAGCCTCCAACTAGGGCCGGCCAAGGGGGGATTCCAAACCCTAATCTAATTTGTGTAATTACTCTTAATTACACAATTAGCCCACTAGTTTGCATCAAATACAAATTAGCCCCTTAAAGAACTTTTCTTTAATCACTTATACCCTTTCTCTCATAGACAATCAAGCTCTCTTAGCATGATCAGTGTGTGACCCATTGGGTTCACATCATCAAGTAGTAGGAACAGCACAAGTTGTGCACAATGGAACACTTTCCATTAAGGGTCTAATTGAAACTCCTTTCAATTCCCTAATTGATTATAACTCATTTATATCAATTAGGGCTTCTACTAACCATGAGTAACACCTAGCATATGGCTCATGGTGTGGTCCTTAATGAGGTGAATAGTCATTTACAAAGAACCCTTCTGTTATAGTTTACAGGTTACAATTCCATCCTTCCATCAACACAATGTCTCCAATTGAACTAATAGGACATGGAAGTCTGTCAAGTCCCTAGTTCAATTACTTTATACTCATTCATTAATATCAACTCAATGATGAACTTATGGAAACTCCTTTCCATATTCATTCTACCATGGGCCCATGGATTTAATGAGTTATATTCAATGAATGCTGTATGAGACATTCACTCCCTTTTTCCTGAGAGTGATGGATTCCTTGTTGATCACTCACATGCCTTCACACATATAGCAGAAGGGCCAATGAACACCCTTACAGACCCCTGAATAGGATCTGCACTTAGTGTTATCAAACTTCTAAAGCTACATGCATAAGACAACCATGGTGTCTCAGGTCTAAGGATTACTTGTACCACTATAACAATGAGAAACTGATTGACAGGCAGGTTAAAACTCCATTCAGTTTATCTCATATCTTTGGTCACATTCAGTGTACCTATTCTGATAATAGGCACCCACTTGTTGGTTGTAGTGTCCCCACACAAATAGCTTGAGACTAGCTATCCTCCTATAGAGTCAACCTAACAAGTGCTAGTCCTATGGTTCATTACTGTCCATCATAGTGAACCTTCAACTAGGAATGATTTAGGAGTTTAGTACAGAGATATATTTACAGTCTCAAAATTACAACCCTTTGTAATTTCATATTCTCAACTCTAACTCCATGGACATATTATGTAAATATAAATGATGCATATAAACATAATAGAATAAGCCCTTTTATTAAATCAATAATAAATGTGACATATATAAATGAAATCAATTGATTGTTCCTAATCCCTAGACAATCATCTCTATGATTGGCTCTAGGGCATAATCCTAACAATCTCCCACTTGCACTATAGCCAATCCACCATGTATCTCATACCCATATCCTGTCGGTGGTGATCCAACACACTTGGGTTATAGCCTTAGTGAAGGGGTATTCTTTATTCTCTGTTGTATTAAACTTCTATATGTATATGTCATCTCTTCCAATGATCTCTCTAATCACTTGGAATCGCCGCTTAAAGTTTGGACTTTTGATGAGACCGTGGATCCTTGTCTTGAGCACTAGCCTTATTGTTGTCACAAAAACAATAGTAAAGGCTTCTCAATGTCAGGAACCACTCCTAGTTCTGCAATGAACTTACTCATCCAAACATGCAGCAATGCACTCAAATTTACAGCTCCACCATTTAAGGTGATAACATACCTCGATGTTGATCTCCTATCATCATCGTCAGATTGAAAATCTGTATCCGTTCTACCAACCATTTCAAGTTTCTTTCTCCATAGGCAAGGGATAGGTCCTTTAGTTCTTCTCAAGAACTTAAGGATAGCCTTGACTGCTTCCCAGTGTTCATCATCTGGGTCTGCCTGATATCTGCTCGTAACATTTACAGCAAAACTGATATCTGGTCTTTTAGTTATAGACAACTTGATTCCATGTCTGACAGGAATGAGACCTCCTTTTGGAATCATGCATTTTGAACTCTTTCAAAATCTTGTCTATGTACTTTGATTGGGAGAGACTTAGCATCCTTTAGATCTATCTCTATAGACCTCTATTCCTAGAATATAGGATGCTTCTTCCAAATCTTTTATGAAGAAACTTTGTGAAAAACCAATTTTTCACTTTTGACAACGTCTCTACATTATTTCCCTAATAAGTAGAACGTCATTCACTTATAGGACCATAAATGTGATCGCACTCCCACTAACCCTTTGTAGAATCATGGTACAATAACGGGTTCTATCTCAATAGGGACAGGGGTTGCATCAATGTTGGTTTGTGTCTCATTAGACAACTCTTTGAGTTCTATTTTCCTGTTGTTATCTCCTTCTTGAATAAACTCTTTTTCAAGAAAGATTGCAAACTTACAAACAAAACACCTTTTGTTCATCAGGATAATAGATATGATATCCTAAACTTTCTTTAGGGTAATCCACAAACCTACATTTAAGTTATCTTGATTTCCAATTTGGTTGCATTATATGTCTCTACATATGTAGTGCATCCCCATACCTTAACATGTTTAAGGTTTGGTGCTTCCCTTTCCATATCTCATATAGGTCCTAAGGGACAGCCTTGGTTTGAACTCTGTTTCACAGGTACGTGGCAATTTCTAGGGCATATCCTAACAAGGATAATATTAGGTCGTTGTAACTTATCATGGACCGGACCATATCAAATAAGGTCCTCTTCCTCCTTTTGACATACCATTTAGTTATGATGTTCTAAGAGGTGTCCATTAGAATAGAATGCCTATTTGAACAAGTTGATCTGAAAGATCACCAGTTAAATATTCGCCTCCTCGATCCAATCGAAGAGCTTAATACTTTTACTAGTTTGTTTTCTTTACTTCATATCTGAATTCTTTGAACCTTTTCAAATGTTTCAGATTTGTACTGCTTTAAGTATATGCACCTATACCTTAACATTTTTAAGTAAAGGTTCATAAAGTATGAGAAACTATTTCTCTTGTTCTCTTGGGTTTATTAGCATTCAATTTTAGAGCTATCATGTTTCATGCAATTCATATTTGCAAGGTAGTTTAGAAGATAAATGCTATAAATTCCAGAAGTAATGAACTCTTCATAAAAACATTTATTAAATCAAACTAAAAACACTGTTTAGACAAAACTGAAATAAAGATAATGTTTCTAAAAACTTCTAGAATGTCAAGATAGCTTATTAATTCTAAACTACTCCTTCAGGTAGAGTCAAGCAGCAAGTCCCATAGCTAATACAGCAACACTTTGCTCCATTCTCTACTCGTAGGGATATTCCGCTTCTACTCATCCTTCTGCTACCCACTAGATCCTGCATGGAATTCAAAATTCACATCAGAATTAAGTACCCAAGTGGAAGCAAAACTAACATTTAGTTTAGAGCATGATCCATACCTTCCGAAGGTCGGCTCTTTAGAGTATCCAGATACTCCCGGCAGTTATGTTTCCAGTGCCCATCCTTGCCGCAGTGAAAACAGGTTCCTTTGGCCTTGTCAGTATTACCTTTCTTGACACCTCCCTTTGGCTTCAAGTTCTTCTTCTTCTTCCCTTGGGTACTCTTACCCTTTCCTTTGCCCTTGCCCTTAGGCTTGGGCTTGGCCTTGGAAGTAGAAGCTCCATCAAATGCGAGCAAAGAACCTTTTCCCTTCTTCATTGTCTCCTCAGTCATCTTGAGCAAATTGTGCAGCTCGGGGAGAGTGGGCTCAAGCTTGTTCATATGAAAATTCATTATGAACGGCCCAAATGAATCAGGAAGGGACTGCAATATAATGTCTGAACACATATCAGCTTCAATGATCACATCAAGCTTTTCAAGCTGCTCGATATGGTTGATCATTTTCAAGGTGTGATCAGTCACAGATGAACCCTCATTCATCCTTGCCTTGAATAGATCCTTGACAATATTGTACTTTGCGGTCCTACTTTGCTCCCCATACAACTCTTGTAAGTGGAGAAAGATGTCGCGAGCACTTTTCATGGACTCATGTTGCTTCTGAAGCTCAGGGCTCATGGATGCCATCATATAGCATCTTGCCTTCAAATCGTCGTCCATGCGCTTCTGAAAAGCGTCTCTCTCTTGCTGAGTTGCAGTCTCAGCCTGTGCCTCAGGAAGTGTGCCATCAAGTGTGTAGGTAATCTTTTCGGAAGTTAAAACTATTTTTAAGTTCCTCAGCCAATCAAGATAGTTTGGTCCAGTCAAACGGTTGATGTCCAATATTTTGGATAGCGGGTTGAGATGAGCCATTTCTATGAACTACATATAAAATTAGAGAATTAGATTTCATTTTTAATCCATAATGATCGGGTCTTTAATCATATGGTACCTCCCACTATTTTATCAAATTCCATACACCCTCTAATGGAATTCGGGAATCTTATTCCTAATGGGGATTAGGGTCCCACTATGACCTAGAAGCCTCACATGTTAGTTTCTTGACTTCTAACCCACAGTAAGAAGACAACTCTTTGTCTATTGCTTCATAAGAAAGTTCCAATCATTTTGCCTCTAGGGTACATACTCCTCACATGTTAGTTTCTTGGAATACTTCCCTAGTTAAGTTAAGCCCATCATTCACACAGGTATGTTTCACCAAATATATACCTCACATGTTAGTTTCTTGGTATATACCAGCTTAGGCACCCCATGATATCTATATATGTGATAGTTTCAAGTAATGTCTTTAATATGGGTAGCTCCTACATGTCTGCAGCCAGGTACCCACATTAAGGGACGTTAGATGATCCTATAATGATGGAAGGCAATGAAGAATCCATTCCCTAATGTATTCTCCATTTCCAACTTAATATTAAAATAGAGGGGTTTTAAGGGTCTCATCAAAATAACTAATCTAACATACATCTCATGCATTTAAATAAGAAATATATAACAACATTATATATATGTAATCCACTTATCGATATTAGTCCCTATAAGGTGACATATAACGATCTTTGGATTTGGAGCTATCTCTATTAATCTCATTAAAAGCTCCCACTATGATGATTATGGACTTTAAGAGGATTCAATCCAAGCCAATGAATTGAATCCTTGGTCTAAGGTGGGTGTAAGTAATCGTAAAACATTCATTTGAAACATAGCATGCACTCTTGAAAATCTTCTCCAAGCTTTCAAGTCCTTCAATCTCCTCCATTGGCTTCATGGTCTCCACCATAAGCTTGTTGGGCTCCACCATGCTCCTTTAGGTCCACCATGCTCCTTAGTGCGCTCTCGATTACATAACATTTACATAATTTTAAAGAAAGGGATACATAAGGGGAATGTGGGGTACATAAGAGAATGATAGAGAGAGAGAAGAAGGTGGCATGCAAGCCCCAAATAAATAATACATCACCAAAAATTAACAACTCTTGAAAAATTAATACAACCCATTCATAAGACGGCCAATCACAATTGGTTTAAGGGGTATAGTCCATAATCATCATCCATCCATAACCATACAATCACATTGCATAATAAAGGAAATAACTGTAAGCAATAAGCATATGGGCATTCATGGTAACTCTATTGATTGGTTTTCATTAATCTTATTAATGTGTCCTAATCTTATTAGGATATGCATAAATTCTTGAATTAATTAAGTCTTAACATTTAAGACATTTAATTTCAATTAATCAAATCAATTGAAACATATAAAGTCCCCTAATTAAACTCTAATATCAAATATTAGAATCTTTTTAATTAAACAAAACAATTTTATTTAATTAAAATTTCCAGATTTTTATTTAATCCTAAATTGTGTTTTAAACCATTTAAAACAATATAAAATTAATCACCATTAATTAAATAATCAATTTCGGAATTAAATAAAATCATTTTATTAATTAATTAGTGCATTAGGGTTTCCTAAAACCCTAAACCCTAAATGCATTAACTCTAAACCCTAAGTGTAACCCTAATGCATTAAATGCCTTATGATTGGTCAATTAATGACCAATCATTTAAACCCTAGGTTTATACGGTATTAATGATTAGGATTAGGGTTTAATTAATGCCACCTAGGATATTAATTACTCCTAATTAATATGCACTAATTAGGGTTTCTAAAACCCTAAACCTTAAACCTATTAAATGCCAATGATTAATTACTAAACCATTAATGATCATGATTGGTCATTAATGACCAATCATTTAACCCTAGGTTAGACACATTAATTACTAGGTTTAGTTATTAATTAATGCATTAATAGAATTAGGGTTTAATTAATATGAATTAGGGTTTCCTAAACCCTAAACCCTAGACATCATAAATGCACTTAATTATACCCTAATGATTAATAACCATGATTGGTCAATTAATGACCAATCATTAAACATTTTAGTTAAGGTAATTAATAGTCAATTAGGGTTTTAATTAATGCAATTAATGAATTAGGGTTTCATCATTAATGGGAATTAGGGTTTCCTAAGAAACCCTAAGGCTGCCGCCACCTACAGTGGGCTGCCATGGCTAGCCAAGGCTGCCATGGCTTGGCCAGGCCATGGGAGGCCATGGCCAGCAAAGGGGGATTCAAGCTAGGTTGTGGGCCAAGCCCATGGACACGTGTGGAGTGGCCAAGAGGGCTGTCTTCTTCAAAGAACATTAGGGTTTCAAGAACCCTTGCTGGCACCACCATGGGAGGACCTCCAAGGTCACAAACATTTCTAAAACTTAATCAATTCGACTCCACCAACAAAACCAGCTTTTGTATCATGTCCCTACATGAATTACTAAGCTAATTGAAGTGGTTTGGATGATCAAATCATCCCCAATTGTTCTAAACAATTCAAGAACAGTAGGCTGTCCAGAATTTGACAGCATACTGTCCCTGATCACAAATTGATTCAAAACCCAGCAAGATGATTAATTCAGGTTACTAAATTATTTTTCCTAGCATCCTACATGTCTTAGGAAACTAATAAAATTGGTTTCATGCAATTTGGAGTTCCCTAGCTCAAGATATGAACAAAACTCCATTGATGACTTTCTGCAGAAAAACAGCCTGCTGTGTTTTTCAAGAAATCAAACTTTTTGATTCTTATATGCATCAAGACTCTTATAAAACTTAAAGAAAATCATACATACAATATGTATAATTATCCTATAAAGGATTTACATCAATTTTACAGAGATATCATATCAGAACAGTAGCAAGAACCATAGGGTTCTAAAACCCAGATTCGAACTCCATGGTGTTCTTCCCAAACTTTTTGATTTGTTTTAATTCTCATGCATCCCTATGCTTGAGAAATCACCATAACAACTTTATGTGAATTAATTACAGCCATCTCATGTCTTAATTAAACCAAAACAAAAACAAAATACAAAAGAGAACAACCTAGGGTTCCAAACCCTAGGTTCGGCCTCCATAGAAGAAACACTGGTTTCTTCTTCTTCTGTATACATCACATGCTTCTCAGAAATTCCAGAATTAATGTTAGAAGAATATTAGAAGAGGAGAAGAGGGAAAAACAGCCTAGGGTTCAAAACCCCAGGTTCGGCCATGAAGAGGAAACCCTAGTTTCCTCCTTCTTCTTCTCCAAAACTGAAACCTATTCAACTCTTTGAATTTTCCAGCAGTCCTAAAACTATTTTAGAAGAGGAGAAGGAGAGATAAACACCTAGGGTTCAATAACCCTAGGTTCGGCCATGAGAGGGAAATCAATTGAATGCATGAACATGAATCTCAATTCATTAAACCAATCAATTTACCATGAATTACAGCCCACATGCAGTTTGTATTAGGCATAATCATGGCTCTGATACCACTGTTGGGAATCAAACTAGAGAGGAAAAATACAAAGGCGGAATTTAAAATTTTTCCTATGATTCCCAAACCCATGAATCTTAATTATGCTTAATACAAAAACCATAAACCTAACTACCAAGAGAGTTAGGGTACTTACAGTTGAACAAGTCTTCTCCTTTATGCTCCAAGCTTTGTCTTCTGATTGAGCAGTCCAAGTGCACTACCTCCAACAGTATCCACACCTAGCTTGAGCAAGTTGTCCTTTCCTTCTTCTTCCTTAGGGTTGCTAGAGGTGGAGAAGAGGGAGAGAGAGAGAGGGAGAGCTGTGAAAATTTCGGCCAGCACTTGGGAGCCTCCAAGAGTGCATTAAGTGATGATGTCATCACATCATAAAAGGCTTTAAATAGCCTCCAACTAGGGCCGGCCAAGGGGGGATTCCAAACCCTAATCTAATTTGTGTAATTACTCTTAATTACACAATTAGCCCACTAGTTTGCATCAAATACAAATTAGCCCCTTAAAGAACTTTTCTTTAATCACTTATACCCTTTCTCTCATAGACAATCAAGCTCTCTTAGCATGATCAGTGTGTGACCCATTGGGTTCACATCATCAAGTAGTAGGAACAGCACAAGTTGTGCACAATGGAACACTTTCCATTAAGGATCTAATTGAAACTCCTTTCAATTCCCTAATTGATTATAACTCATTTATATCAATTAGGGCTTCTACTAACCATGAGTAACACCTAGCATATGGCTCATGGTGTGGTCCTTAATGAGGTGAATAGTCATTTACAAAGAACCCTTCTGTTATAGTTTACAGGTTACAATTCCATCCTTCCATCAACACAATGTCTCCAATTGAACTAATAGGACATGGAAGTCTGTCAAGTCCCTAGTTCAATTACTTTATACTCATTCATTAATATCAACTCAATGATGAACTTATGGAAACTCCTTTCCATATTCATTCTACCATGGGCCCATGGATTTAATGAGTTATATTCAATGAATGCTGTATGAGACATTCACTCCCTTTTTCCTGAGAGTGATGGATTCCTTGTTGATCACTCACATGCCTTCACACATATAGCAGAAGGGCCAATGAACACCCTTACAGACCCCTGAATAGGATCTGCACTTAGTGTTATCAAACTTCTAAAGCTACATGCATAAGACAACCATGGTGTCTCAGGTCTAAGGATTACTTGTACCACTATAACAATGAGAAACTGATTGACAGGCAGGTTAAAACTCCATTCAGTTTATCTCATATCTTTGGTCACATTCAGTGTACCTATTCTGATAATAGGCACCCACTTGTTGGTTGTAGTGTCCCCACACAAATAGCTTGAGACTAGCTATCCTCCTATAGAGTCAACCTAACAAGTGCTAGTCCTATGGTTCATTACTGTCCATCATAGTGAACCTTCAACTAGGAATGATTTAGGAGTTTAGTACAGAGATATATTTACAGTCTCAAAATTACAACCCTTTGTAATTTCATATTCTCAACTCTAACTCCATGGACATATTATGTAAATATAAATGATGCATATAAACATAATAGAATAAGCCCTTTTATTAAATCAATAATAAATGTGACATATATAAATCAAATCAATTGATTGTTCCTAATCCCTAAACAATCATCTCTATGATTGGCTCTAGGGCATAATCCTAACAATTTTCCTTTGTAGACCCTTCAAGATATTGAGCTAACATAGCTCCCGTTGCGGTTTCGGTGACCGTTAAGTATAACAAAAGTGGTGCGCCTTGCCGTGGGGGAACTAAGATTGGAGGATTGCTCAAGTATCTCTTAATGGTCTCAAAGGCCTCTTGGCATTCTTCGTTCCATACTTTTGGCACACCTTTCTTAAGCAATTTGAAGATTGGTTCGCAAACCATGGTCAAGTTGGCAATGAATCGGCTTATGTATTGAACTCTTCCCAGAAAACCTCGGATCTGCTTCTCAGTGCTAGGCGGCTCCATCTCCACAATAGCTTTTATCTTCCCTGGGTCCACTTCGATACCTCTCTGAGTGATTATAAACCCCAATAGCTTGCCTGCAGTGACGCCGAAAGCACACTTCTGTGGGTTGAGACGGAGATTGTACTTTTTTGCTCGCTCTAAGAATTTCTCTAGTGCCTTGAAATGCCCTTCCCTATCCACAGACTTCACGATCATATCATCGACGTAAACCTCGACTTCCTTATGGATCATATCATGCAATAGGGTCGTAGCTGCTCTTTGGTAAGTAGCCCCAGCGTTTCTTAAGCCAAAAGGCATTACTTTGTAACAGTACGTTCCCCATTGCGTGATAAAGGCTGTTTTCTCCATGTCTTGAGGCGCCATCTTTATCTGGTTATACCCAGAGAATCCGTCCATGAAGGAGAGGAGTGCATGTCCCACCGTGCTATCTACCAACACGTCGATATGGGGTAAAGGAAAGTCATCCTTAGGGCTCGCGGTGTTGAGATCTCAGAAGTCGACACACATCCTCACTTTCCCATCTTTTTTAGGCACAGGCACTATATTCGACAACCACTCGGGGTACTCCACAACTTGGAGGAAACCCGCGTCTAGTTGTTTAGTTACCTCTTCTTTTACTTTTAGGGCCCATTCTGGTTTTAATCTTCTGAGTTTCTGCTTTACCGGCTTCTTTAGGGAATTAGTGGGGATATAGTGTTGCACAATATTGGGGTCGATGCCAGGCATGTCTTCATAAGACCATGCAAAAGCCATAATGTTGGCTTTCAAGAGAGAGATCATCTTTTCTTTTTCAACGGGGGAGAGGGTTTTCCCAATTTTAACTATTCTTGGCAATTCATTCGTCCCTAAGTTGATTGATTCCAATTCATCCATATTAGGTTCGGTGACGCCCCTTTTCCTTTGCTCAATGAGCTCCGGGGGGACATCATTCCTAGGATCTATATCCATGCCATAAATATCCATAGAAGAGAGAAAAGAGACACTACATATATAGAGAAAGAAAGCACACTTTATTGACTAGGAATAATGGGAATGACACACAAAAGAAAGAAGGAAAACAAACAAATCTGTATCAATACTATGACTCCACAAAGTGAGTAAAGTAGATACATCTTATTGAATTAGGGAAATATTACTAAACTAAGACACCTACAAGCTGCTATCAGGTAGGCCAAGGTCTTCTTCTTCATGGATCTCCGCAATGACACCACATTCAAGGTACTAATTCAGGAATGGCACGGTAGCATGGCTAATGGATGAACCCTGGAGTTCTTCAATGGTCGAGTCTTCCACGGTGAGGATCATGTCTTGGAACATTTCAGTCATAGCCCCCGCATCAAGGTTCTCTGCCCAGTCCTCCTCTTTCTTTTCCCAGAACTCATCATTGATGGCATCATCATCCACCATTTCAGCTGTGATTGGATACCATTCGGTGAAGAAGATTTCAAAACCCGGAACTCGGATCTTGGTAGCTTGGTCAAAGGTGGGCTCTGGAAACCCGCAATATAGAAAATCATACCCTTCTTTGACGAAGTAACCATTCAAAGTAGGTCGATATGGCGAGATCTTCAGGTCTGGCACCCTTCCCTCGGCTTTGGCTCTTACTTTCTCTTTGTTCCTCTTCAGCATTTCCGCATAATCATTTTTGGAGGGCTCATATCCTAACCCAAAAGTATATGAGGTGACACGGCTTTGAATAGACGTAGGGATCCCTTGTTGACGACGCCCTAGCCCCATGCCTAGGAAGAAACTCATCCTTCTCATGATTTCACCAACATGCAAGTTGCCATGGGGGCAAAAGTCCAAGGGTATTAATTCACCCTTTTCGAGCTCTTTCTCAATGCATTGGACATAGTCAAACCCAGATAGCGGTATCGCTGCTGATTCGGGTTGTATCTCACATATAGGCACACCTGCGAGTTTCAATTCATAGTCCCCTTGAAGTGTTACTATGGCCCCTTCATAAGGAAACTTCACCTTTTGATGGAGTGAAGATGGCACAGCCTCAGCAGGATGGATCCAAGGTCGGCCCAACAACAAGTTGAAACATGACGGCACATCCAACACTTGAAATTCTACCCTAAATTCAGTGGGTCCCATGATAAGAGGCAAAGTAACTACCCCTATTACTTCTCGGCGGGTGTTGTCCTAAGCTCTTACGGTCTGCCCAGATGGGGTGAAATCAGTGGGTCCCAAACCCAAAACAGTGGCAGTTCGGAGAGGACATACATTCAGTGCGGACCCATTGTCGATAAGAACGGTGGGAACCCTCTTCCCCATAGTGTCAATGGTCACATAGAGAGCTTGAGAATGGCTCGACCCGCTTTTAGGTAGGTCTATATCGGTGAACACGATGGTTGAGTTCTTGGGAGTTGGATTCACCAAATGTACCAATCCCTCGGGGGATGTATCAACAGGCACTTGTATCTGATTCAGCAATTTCAGTACGGTCTGTCTATGCTTGTGTGAAGCCATGAGTAAGCCCCAAATAGTGATGTTGGAATTGGTCTTCTTCAGCTGCCTAAGCACTTCATCCTCTTCTTCTTGCAAGCTAGGACGCCTCTGCCTTTCCAAATCTTCCAACGGATTTTCAGATTCTAGGTGGGGAGGCTTGAAATGACGACCCCCTCTGGTTATATGGTCCAACTTATCATCGCTAGCCCATATGTCATGGACTTCCTCGGAGTCATTCATCAAGTCATCCCATTCTATCATGTCGATGCTCTCCATCTCTATCGGCAAGTCATCCCAACCTGAAGGGACTATCGGCTCATCTGATATCGGACTTGGGCTTGAGTACAGCACATAGTAATCATATTTCCCCGACGCTTCACCTAATAGGCCAACCTGAGGATCCCCTGCTTCATATCTTTCTTTCAGCTCTTGTTGGATAGATTTCTTTGGCAACAACAAAACCTTTTGGTCAATGAGGTCTTGGATGATCTTCTTTAGTATAGAACAAGCCTCGGTGTCATGGCCGGGTGCACGATGGTATTGGCAATATTGGTGAGGGGTTGATGGTCTGGGCTTTGGTGGAAGTGGCATGATAAGGCTGTTATTGCGGCAAATGGTGAAGAGACGGGTTAAGGTCATGGGGAGCGGAGTGTATTGTCTTATGGGATGGCGAGGGCGAGAGGATTCAACCCCAATGGCATTTATGGTGTTAGGTGGGGGTGTGTTGTTGTGTGATGGGAGAGGATTACGGGTGACATTTGGACGGGTTGGTGGTGAAATGACTTGCTTGTCAATGAGGTCTTGGACTTGGTGGCGAAGGCGAATACAGCGATTGGTGGCATGGCCTTTGGATTGATGGTACTTGCAGTACTCATTCTCATTGTAGCTCTTGGGTAAGGGATTTGGTGGAGGTCTTGGGTCGAGTGGCTTCAATAGGTCACGACTTATGAGCTTTTCAAGGACTCTTTCGAGTGGCATGAATAGGTCAGTGAATTGGCGAGGTGGGTTGACATCATTAAGAGAAAAGGGTTGGATTGGTTGAGTTATGGTGTTGACCTCGGCATTGTTCTTCCCAGTAAAGTTTGTCTTGCGACTCCTCACTTCCTCAGTCTTGATTGTCCCATCATTGATAGCATCTTCAACCTGCGTGCCAGCCCCAATGAGAGCTTTGAAATTTGGGAAATAGTGGGCAAATAGGTGCTTGTGATACAAGGGCAGCAGGTTCTTAACCACTAATTGAATTTGGTCCTCCTCATTCGGCCTATTCGTCATTCTCGACGCCTTTTGTCTCCACCTTGTAATGTAAGCGGAGAAAGTTTCATGAGCCCCTTGCTTGGTAGTTTCTAGGTCCCTTCGAGTAACGTCCACCTCTGTGTTATACTTGTAGTGCTCTGAAAACTCATTGCATATGTCTTCCCAAGTCTGGGTTCTATTCTCATCCAAGGATAAGAACCATTTCAAAGCAGAAGTGGCCAAGGTTTCATGGAACATTTGAGCTAAAAGCTCGTCAGTAGCCCCTCGAGGGTGCATAGCTCGCACGTACATCTTTAAATGAGTCTTAGGGCAACCCGTCCCATCGAACTTTTCTAACTCCGGCATCTTGAATTGTAGTGGAATACGAGCCGTTGGAAACAGGGATAGAGTCCGCACATCGACCATGTCATCAGCCCTGCGAATCCCTTTTATAGTTCTCTCCAATGCTTCTACCTTGCTAGCTAACACGGAATCACTGCTAGAACCTTTCCCCTTGGCTTCCCCTTCTAGGTCGGTGACCTCAGGTTTCGAGCTACTTTCCCCCCTTGTCTTGGTGTTCTCATTGGATTGAAGTCCCTCTTCGGTGCCAGCCCCATGAGGTATACCCGAGGAATGGGCCTTAGAGCCATTTTGTTCAAGATCCGCCATCTTCTGTTGGTTCTCTTGAGCCATTTTCAATGCGGTATCGGATGTCTCGGCGGTATGGTCAAGCTTGGTCATGATGGCTTTCAGGCAAGCCTCAAGGTCAAAGTGCCCCTCACTAGTTCTTTCGTCGGCCATGTCTGTCTGATGGGTAGACTCAACACTCACTAGACGCCCTTGTGGATTGCGGATCCAAGCCAGCACGTCTATGGATAGAAAAGTTTTAACCTTTAGCCTAAGGATCTGTCCTAAACCTCCATATTTTCCTTAATGAACTCGGTCTCTACACCATGTTCAATTAATTCATTCCTTTTATCCAATTACCTTTACAGGGATCATGGATTAAGGGTATGTTTTAAAGAATAGGGCATAGAGTCCTTCAACTAGGTTTGATTAATCCCCTAGGACTAGCACATCACAAACATAGCTTTACATCCTATTTCCTTAATTTATTCCTCCTAACCCATGGCCTTAACGAAGGCTAGGGTTTAAAGGTCTATATTAAGGGCATAAGATATAAAGCCTCACACCACAAACACAGCATAGCATCATTACAAACAATTGTGGGTGCATAAAGGTGAGACCGTAGTGTCCTACAAGTCTGTCTATATGGACTAATGATAAGGGTAGGCTAGGGTCCTTCACTTGCTTGAGCAATCCTTATACCTAACCACATGTGGCATCAGGAACGCCGTGTGGGTCCAGCAGTACGTGATTAACTCATTTAATATACCCAAGGGCAAGCCCAAGGGTACTAGGCAAGAGAGGTTGATAGCTTTCGCCCCAACACATGGAATCAGGAAAACCAAGGTTGAGACTAGGCCGATCGTTGGCAAGGATACATCGAGGGACATCGATCCTAGCATGCAAGAGTTTGCGCACACAATGCAATAAATGAAAGCACACAATCAAGCGGATGCAATGTGATTGATTTTAATTAAACATAAGAAATTAACCTAGCCCAATTAAACTTTATAGAGTCTAGCCCACAAATCCCCAGTGGAGTCGCCAAACTGTGAACCCCGGAAATTGGGCCCACGAGGGATTGAAAAGAAAGTGGGTTTGAAAAAGAAAAAGGAAAGGAGTCGCCACCTTATTTTTTAAAGGAAACAAGGAAAACCCTAAAAATCAGGTTGTTTTAGGAAAACAATTTGAATGACTCCATAAAAAAAGGAAAGGCAAAAACCAATCTTTTGAAAACCAAAGAAATCGGGGATTCGGAGGCTAAGTTATGACATGGGAAGGTTCTAGGCAAAGCCTATAGGCACCCATGTCACCCTTTCGGTTTCTCAGTTCATTTGGGCTAAATTAAAGTCTTTCCATACAAAAATCAGCAAGTATATCATCACAAGAATTGCATGCATATCATATATTTCATTCATCCATCCATGCATAATAAGCAAATAAAAACAGAAAATAAAGAAAAACAAAACAAAACAAAAATAAACCTAGGATGCTTGGATCCTAGAACGGACTTGAGCCTCACGAAGAGCGCCTACGTACCATGCAACGAAATACATGGATCAAAGTCCACATAGTTCGATTAGAACTAAGGTTAAATCCTAATACAAACCTATGGTAAAAACCCTAGGTTTCCTTATTTGATCAAAAGAGTTGAATTTGATAGAAAGTTTGATTTTAGGAAAGAAATCCACAAAATGGAAACTTTAATAAAAACCAGAATTTTGTTGGTTAAGGAAACCTCTAATTAAACCATAGGACTTGTATTAAAAATTAACCCTAGATAGGGAGAAGAGAATGAGTTAAGAAGAAAGGTGAATTGGGGCACCTTCACACCCACTTACCTGAGCGCAATTAGCTCCAAGCATTTAGCCATTTCAGACATAAGCAGCCCTATTTGCTATAGGACAAATACCACACCTATTTGCACCCTTACAAGTGCTCAAAACCATGCAAAAACACTAACATGCAAATCTGGACAGAATAGTATTATGACCTAAAATCATCCACTAAGCATGCCAATAGCAAAAACAGCGAACAATAATAAGTCCTAACATATTCCTAGAACCATATCATGCATAAAAACCCTAAAACATACTAACATGCATGCAAAACTATCATGTTTACTCCATATGAAAAACATATACAGCAAACACGAAGAAAAACCAAATAAAAAAGTCTACTTTCACTACAAGAATATAGGGCTTTCACAACATTACATTAACAGCATTTTGCCAAAAATGTTGTTAAAGGGTATTTTTAACAACATTTATTTAGAAAATGTTGTTAATGTACCTTGTATGAACACATTTAACCACGTTTGCTATGAATGTGGTAGAAAACCACAATGACAACGTGGGGTTAAATGTTGTGATTTTTCACCACGTTTCCAAAAATGCTATTGAAATGGGGCTTTACACAACATCCCTCAAACGTTGTTAAAAAAAAAAATAATATTAATACCCAGGATAATACTGAGCGGGTCTTTTTTTTGGTGTTCCCGCGCTGGGTGCTTCCCCCTTTTATTTTATTTTTTCTTTCACTGCCATACTTCTTTCTCTCTCCTCTCTCTTTCTCTAACAGCACTCACCGATCCAGCCACTATCAGATCCACTCGCCGATCGTCGTCGCCAGCCCTCGTCGTCGCCAGCCCTCGTCGGCGCTCATTGTGAGGTACGTCTCACCCTCTCTATAGCTATTGGCTGCTATTGGCTGGTAAATCTCTCCCACGCACTCACACAACCTCTGTTTCATCTCCTTTCTTGCTCTCTGTCTCTCTTCATCTGCAGATCGAGTCCATCGCTAATCTGCTCCAAATGTGAACCAAGGCTGAACTCGCGGACGAAACCCTAGGTTTGTTCTCTCCTTAATCTTGAAAAATACTAAGTTTAGGGTTTTTTTTTATTCCATTATTCCTTACACGATTTTAGGGGTTTTTTTTTCCATTATTCCTTTCACGATTTTAAAGGGTTTTTCCATTATTTCTTATACGATTTTAGGAATTATGACCTGCTGCATTCTGTAATTTTTTTGATTTTTCTGATTTTTCATCTGATTCGGACCTGCTGTGTTCTGTAATTTTTCTGATTTTTCTGATTTTTCCATTAAAAAGATAAAGCTAAGGGGAGATTGTAACGATGGCGTGGAGTGGTTGAAAAGTGGTCGGCGAGTGGTGGTTTTGGGAGACCCATCTGACCACTGAGAGAGGCGATGCTCGTAAATTGGGCAGCAGTCCCTTGGGCTACATACTCCTGCACGAAACACATTTTCCCCTCTAGAACTCTCTTTCTCCATATCCATCTCTGTATATACCAGCATGCAGTGAGCTACTTGCCTTTAGGGGGTTGCTTTATGTTCAGTTTGGATCTCGGAAAACAAGGATGGAAATGAATGAAAGGGTTTTGTTAGTTGCCTTCAAAACCCTTTTTCTCAATGTCACAAACCGTCTTAATTTCTTAGAGCAGCACAAACTTCTCCTCCACCCAGATTACCAGCCTAGAATCGCTCAAAACTGAGATTGGCCCAATCCTTTAAGTTGCTGTTCTCATTTGATATGAATTTATGTTTTTTTGCTATCATGTTACATGGTTATTTTGTATTTCTTTTGCTCTGTTTTTTTGCTATTATGTTTTTTTGCTTTCTGTTCTCTTCTAAATCCTAAGTCTCTTGATTTCTAAAATTAGATTCCCCGTCCTTTTTTTTGCTAGGTTTCTTATAAAGCAAAGCTAGGTTTCCCTCAATTCATCCTTGTTTAAGAACTAAGACAAACATAAGGTGTACCCAATGTCTCTCTCTCTCTCTCAAATACACGCACACACAAACACAAATTAAGACCACACTACTGGAAAGCTTGATCTTCTTATAAATTTTCCATCTTTCTCTAGCTCAAGAAAAGTTTCCTGTATTTTTTCTTCCACTTAGAAAGCTAAAGCAAGAACAAATTTCCTTTTTTTTTTCTTTTTTTTTTTCCCTTGAAGAAAAAAGAATTATGCTAGTCATTCTTTTGTTTTCTTGAGATAGACTTCACAGAAATTATACTGCCTTAATTAGTCAAAGCAGAAGTAGACAGTATATGAAGTATTAAAAAAACATTTTGTGCACTAGCTACTATAACTAATGTTTCTGAGTAGTTTCATTTAGATGGTCCAGGGGAAAAGTAGCAAGTTTTGGGGGTGCTTTTACTTATATTAGTTATGTGTATGCATCATAGCATATATATATAGATTACTATTTTTTTTTTGGGTTTTGGAATTGGGTAACCAAAAATAAATAAAAATAAAAACAGTGTCAGAAGCTCGATCAGGTCCTAGAGCTTTGTGTCCTTTGGCATGTCGGTCTTACAACCAGTTGGTTTATAACCTAGTACCTGCAATTCATAATTGCTCGTGCAACTTAGAGAAACGAGAAAGGAGGGATTCTTTTCCAGGTAAGCGCATATTCATCTTTACTCCAGTCAGGGAGGGTTGAGGAATGAGAAAGGAGGAAGATGAACTCTCAAACTAAGGAGCCTCTATTCACGAACTTTAAACCAGCATTCTCGGGAACCTTAGATTATATTTTCTACATAGGTACTTAAGATATTATTTCTGTGTTGTTACCATTCATCAAGTTATTGACCTAGCATAATTTCAAATTTTGCTTTGATTTGATGATTGCATTCTTAGTAATGTGACATTGTAATTTGCCCTTAGTAGTCGAATGAATCCAGCGATACTGGTGAAAAGGCACATGCAATGCACCTGCTTAAAGTGAAGCATTTATTCTTATCTGTATTATTACATAAAAATCAGGCATTTTTTTGAGTTGGCTTAGTTCTTTCCTCAAATGCGTACCCCGTCAAGGTTTATTCTTTTCTTGTTAATAAATCAAATCATGGTTGTGTCATAACATTTAATGAAGCATAAACTACTCACTAATTCAGAAGTCTATTTTCCCCATTTCTTCAGGTACTGATCACATATTGCCCTGTGAATTGGTGCTGTGATCTTGGCATGATGTAGTTGGTACCTACAAGCACCTATGTTATTCTTTTGAACAAAAAATTAATTGCAGAGATTGGCTCTCCTTGAAAATTAAATGTAGAGCCAACTACATTGGTGCCTCAGGCAAGTGGAGAGTTGCTCTTCGTTTGGGAATGATGATTCGATGTGTTTAATTTATATGGCTGGCTGGTGATTACTGGAGATTCCCATGATTTGGTTTATTGCGAATGAAATAGCAAACTTTTACAGTGGAACTTGGGGAAAGGACTGTGGCTTGGCTTTAAGCATGTCTTGCATTTTTGTTCATATAGATTATGAATTTATGGCTCATCTTGCTGACTTACCTGATTCAAGTGCTTGCTTCTTTTTTTTTTCTTTTTGGTAAACAAGTGCTTGCTTCTTGTTGCTCCTATGGTATTGTTAATTTTTATCTTTACACTAGTCTTGATATGTTTGGCTTAGTTTTGGATCCTGCATGTCCATGGTCCTACTTATTTATTTATTTCCGAATATATAATCTTATGTGTTGTATTTGAGACTGCTAGAACCTAGAAGTTCAAAATTCCATATAGACCTATTAACTATTATTATTGCTAATGGTTTTCTTCATCACCCTGCTTATGCCAACCTTGTGGCCGAAGCAGGGAGCTGCTGCCTGTTGGAAGTGGATTACATGTTATGTCCCAGCTTGTGTGGTAATATTTATACTGAAATTATGCCTTAATCTCCTATGGGTTCAATGAGATTTTCATTACCAAAAATTTACCTAATTGGATGTCATATCATTTTGTGAAGTTTCCCAATCTGGTTCGTTCCCCTTATTTCTTTTCCCCCATTTTGAATGCCAAATCAACGCTTTGGAACATATGATGAAGGCTATTAGACTGTTTGGAATGCATTTAGACACCACATAAAAATGAAAGCATTCCTTTGTGTTTCGTGTAGTGCTTATCACTTTGAAAAATTCAAGAATAGACTTTCCAAATTTATGTTTACCATATTTGTGATGACCATGCATGCACACATGTTAAAAGATGATTTGTGCCCCAAGGGATGTTGAAAAAAAAATTCCACGTACCATCAAATGCCCCTAAATGTTTGGCATGGAATGTTGAAAGTAAGGTTATTTGAGTGTTGATATATAGCCCTTCAATGTTTAACCTTTTTAATCTTAGAGGTTGACTCCTCCAATGTGATTCTCAGCCCTTCTGTAACCTTGGACATGGACCCATACTTCAGAGAAGTTGTCCACATCCGGTTGTTTTTGTTGTATTTGAGTACTGTAAAGTTGAGGTGGCTTACCTTGAATAGAAGTGAGCTTAACCTTGGAAACTTAGTGGTCAATTAGTTCCCTCTTAGCTTTTCCCTCGCTTCAGAATTGGATTAAAACTTTCTTTTCCCTTCTCCTTTGTGGGGAAGGTTTCTACACCCTGTTGTACTACTTTTACTTCAATTAATATTGTTCGAGATTAAAATGATGTGATAGGAAGTATGAATAAAATAAAATAAAGTAGTTTATACACATGATTGGTAGCCAAAGTAGTTGCATTTCAAGGCCAGGAATTTGCTACATGAAAATCTAATCTTTGAGGATATCCCTCCTAAGAAGGCCTTTGTAGCAGATTGCGGGTTAGGGCGTTGTTTGCTTCAGTCGGGTGTAGGGTTTTGTTTTATCTTGAGTAGTCATATATGTTGCGGGTTTGGGGCTTGTATTGTTGTCTAGTGTAGTCTTGCTGGTTGGTGTGTTTGGTGGGGTGTGATGCTATTGTTGTTTATGTGTCTACCTCTTGTTCTCCTATTTCCATTTAATAAAATTCACTTTTTGCAGATTTAAAAAAAAAAAAAAAAGACTTAGAAAATACTTTGTGGTGGATGAACAGGGGGGGTGCAGTTAATAATGTTATTGAGTTGATATTATTAATAATGTTGAATTTGGAAGAATAACTTAAGTTCCTAATTAAAAACATAACATCCTGCATTCTTGTGTTCAACCTCATCTTTCTTTAACCACTAAATATTTTCGACAGAGAGATCATGAATATTTCATACAAGATAGCAATTATCAATCTTTCCTTAAATACTTGGAATCATCATAATATATTGTTGTTTTTGGTTTCTTCACTTATGTCCTACACATGGTATATGGTAGTATATTATACACTTGATCACTTAACCTTTTCTTTTTCCTTATCAATCAATAAATGGATTAGGTAAGAATTTTTCTAGGGTGAAGTGGAGGTTTTGTCAAGTACATTGCTCAAGATGGATAAGGAATGGGTGCGGCTTCCAAGGTTTCTATCCTTAAGTATTAAGCATTGTGATTTGTAGCTAAATGATAATATATTGTACACCCATGTTAGTTAGATTAGTTAAATTTGGAGTTTTGACTTATGGAAATACGGAGGAGTATAGAATAGCAGCACGTAAATTTGTTGATATGGCTAAGAAGAATGGTGGGAATTCAGATATGATCGTATGCCCCTGTAGAGATTGTGGAAACCTACGGCATGAACATTGTGATATAGTGTTCGATCACTTGGTCATGAGAGGGATGGATCGTACATACACTACCTGGGTCCTTCATGGGGAACATCGGAGTGCATCTGTACAATGTGATGAAGTTGAAATGCTAGAGTCATATCAGATGTACAAAGATGTGTATTTTCAAGATGATAATGTAGTAGAACCCACACACGAAGGACAAGAGGCTGATTTTGCAAATTTAGTGGAAGATGCTGAAACTCCTTTATATCCAGGTTGTAAAAAGTACACAAAGATGTCAGCAACTGTTACTTTATTCAAGCATAAAGCGGCAAATGGTCTATCTGAGAAGAGTTTTAATGAACTTCTTGAGATTATTCGTGATATGTTACCACAAGATAACATACTTCCTGATTCTTTGTATTCGACGAAAAAATTTCTTAAGACATTTGATTTGGGGTACGAGAAGATTCATGCTTGTGTCAATGACTGTTGTTTATTTAGGAAAGAGTTTGAGCATATGGATTCATGTCCAAAATGTGGGTCCTCACGATGGAAAGTTAACCAACGTACTGGAAAGGTTCATGATGGAGTTCCTGCAAAGGTGTTGCGTTATTTTCCAATAATCCCAAGACTTCGGAGGATGTTTGGGTCACCTGAGAAGGCAGAGCAATTAACATGGCATTCCACTTACCAAAGTCAGGATAACAAGATGCGACACCCAGTTGATTCGTTGGCATGGAGTACAATCAATAACAAGTGGCCTTGTTTCGCATCAGATCCTCGAAATCTGAGATTTGGTCTTGCAAGTGATGGGTTTAATCCTTTCCAAAATCTTAGTTCAAGATACAGTTGTTGGCCAGTAATTTTGGTCACATATAACTTGCCCCCATGGCTATGCATGTCAAAGGAAAATTTAATGTTGACATTACTAATCCCAGGGCCAAAGCAACCAGGCAACGACATAGATGTTTATCTGCAACCACTTGTAGACGACTTAAAGGAGTTATGGAGTAATGGGGTGAGGATCTATGATGCATGTAGTAAGTCCATGTTCAACTTGAAGGCTATTTTGATGTGGACAATAAATGATTTTCCAGCATATGGTAACCTATCTGGATATAGTACAAAGGGAAAATTTGCATGTCCTGTATGTGGTGCTAACACGTCTTCACAATGGTTAGCACATAGTAAGAAGTGTGTATATATGGGCCATAGGAGGTTTCTCGCTCCTGATCATCCATTTCGGATGAAAAAAAGATGGTTTGATGGACATAATGAGAATAGGGGGAGGCCAAAAATATGTACTGGTGAAGATGTCTTCCTTGAACTCAAAGATGTTGTTAATGATTGGGGGAAAAAAAGGAGGAATGAAAAGAAGGGAAAAAAAGGAAAGAAGAGAAAGAAGGGAAAGAAGAGTAAGGAAAGTGACAAAGATTCCATCCAAATGTGGAAGAAGAAGTCAATATTTTTCGATTTGCCATATTGGAAAGTAAGTAAAAATATTATTTTGTTATATTTATTCATTTTTATTTTAAAAAAAATAATAAATTGTGTAGTCCATAATGTCCAATAGCTTGTATAATAAATATTTTGTTGATGTTACAGGCATTATTGTTGCGTCATAACTTAGATGTGATGCATATTGAAAAGAACATTTGTGAAAGCATTATTGGTACACTGTTGCATGTGAAAGGAAAATCAAAGGATGGGCTTAAGTCACGTAAAGACTTGAAAGACATGGGTATTAGAAATGAACTGCATCCACAAGAGAGAGGGAATAACGTGAATTACTTGCCACCAGCACCACACATGCTATCAAAGACAGAGAAGCAAATATTTTGTAAAAGGCTTGCTGATTTAAAATTACCTGATGGTTATAGCTCTAACATTAGTAATTGCATTTCATTGGAAGAATGTAAAATTATAGGCCTCAAGTCCCATGACTGTCATGTTCTATTGCACCAATTGTTATCAGTAGCATTGAGAGGACTTTTACCAAAAGGGCCAAGGAATGCAATTTTTCGACTCTGTGCATTTTATAATGAAGTATGTCAAAGAGTCATTGATAGAAATAGATTGGAACAACATGAGGAAGATGTTATTGAAACTCTGTGCATGTTTGAAAGGTTCTTCCCTCCTTCTTTCTTCGACATTATGGTTCATTTGACAATTCACATAGGCCGGGAAGCTCGTCTAGGTGGGCCAGTGCAATATCGTTGGATGTACCCATTTGAGAGGTATGTCACTATGAATTGTTCTTAAGTTTTATGTAGTTTACATGTTCATAACAAATTATATTTATTAAAACAGAAAAGGTATTCTTTAGAAAAAGATTCATTTTATTTTATTTTGTGTTATAGATATATGAAGGTACTAAAGGGATATGTTATGAATCGTGCTCGACCTGAGGGATGTATAGCAGAACGCTACATAGATGAAGAGTGCATGATGTTTTGTAGTGGGTATGTGAAGAATGCAGCTGAATTAGGTGTTCGACATTCACGCAATGAAGGTCTTCATAATGAAACAACATTAGAAGGTCGTCCAATTTCTGGGGGCAAATCGATGCAACTTCCCAATGGCATGTTACAGATTGCTCATCTTTATGTGTTGTTTAATAGTATGGAAGTTGAACCATTTATAGAGTAAGTACGCTAACAATGATATGTGATTGGTGTGCAATTATTGATATCATACACTTGGCTTAACATCTTTCATGTGAATTAGAATGCATCTGGATGAACTTAAGCGTTTGGATAGACGTCTCTCAAATAGTGACAGCTTATTGCAAAAGAGGCATAGGGAGACATTCAGTGCATGGTTAGAAGAAAAGGTTGTAACATATAAATTTTAATTGTATGCACGTTATAATTTATGAAAATAATAATTGATATACCTATCTTTAATTTTGTTCAAATTGTTAACAGGTTAAAGTCCAGGCAAGTACTATTAGTGTCTCAAACACATTGAAGTGGCTTGCACGTGGACCTAGAGAGGAGTCAATGTCGTATTCTGGTTATGTTATAAACGGTATTCGATTTCACACTAAGGATGCTGAGAAGTCTAGACAAAATAGTGGTGTTTCAATCAAAGCAGAAACTATGTGTAGATCAAGTGCGAGGGACAATACACAAGTCATTGGAAAAATCTCTTACTACGGGATTATAAGAGACATTATTTTGTTGGATTACAATACATTTCGAGTCCCCATATTTAGGTGTGATTGGGCAAATATAGTAAATGGTGTCAAGATTGATAATGGATTTACGTTGGTTAACCTCCATGAAGGACTAAGTCAATTTGAAAAAGATCCATTCATTTTAGCATCCCATGCTGAGCAAGTGTTTTACTCTAGGGATAGTGATACATCGAGTTGGTATGTCGTCTTACAAGCACCACCAAGAGGTTTTCATGAGTCAGAAATGTATGATGAGACTGCTTGTACGCCATTGACACCATTAGACGTCTCTAGACTTGATATTGATGTTGATGTTGAAGATGAAAGTTATGTGAGAATGGGTTGTGAAGGCTTGTTGGTGTAGTTTAAATATTCAATGTTGTGATGATATCACTTTGTTATGAACTTAATTAGTGCTAAATGGCTTTTCTTGTAAAATATTATATGTACTTTATGTTATGAGTTTTTGCTATGCTAATGAATATGTTGGTGAAGCTTATCTAAGATACACTTGATATGATTTGTTTATATTAATTTATGTAGGACTTTCTTGTACAATGACTTGCTTGTAAAATATTAGTTTATGTGCGTTATCTATAATATGTGTGATATCTTTCAGGCTTCAAGTATATATAGTTGCGCAAGATGTCTCATGCAGAAGTAAGTTTTATTTTAATTTATTCTCTCATTTTTTAAAAGTTAAAGTGGTAGAGTTGTCTTTACAACCTTCTAATTCATTCTTTTTTTCTTGCATGTACTATAAAGAGTTCTAAAAAGGCACAGAAGAGAGCAAAGAAGGACCGTTTAGCTGCGGTTGCTGCCATAATCCAGCAGGGGAATGAAAATATACGTATATCAGATGAAGGATCAAATTCTCCTCGTTCTTCTCAACCAAATGCTGAAGCAAGCCAACGGTCCTCTACACCTAATGCTGATACTGGGATAGTGAAGAAAAAACGGGGGAAAAATAAATTGCATTCAAGTCCCTTGGGTGGATGTGGGCGTTTTGAAGTGGAGTTTAATGAAAGGGGTCAACCAGTTGGTGAAAATTCTGCTAAGTATGCATCTCATCTTGGGAGTCTAGCTCGGGAACATGTGCCAATTATAATCAGAGATTGGAGGCTAGTAGATTCACAGACTAGAGATGATTTGTGGACATTAGTTCAGGTTTATAAATATATTTATATAATGCATTATAATTAAATATGTTTTCTTACTTATTTTTTTATTAGACTTAATTACATTTTATATATGCCAATTATACACAGCAAAAATTTTTGGTGGATGAATGCCGTAAGGACTTGGCCATACGAATGATGGGTTCTTATTGGAGACAATTCAAGTCTGAAATTACGTCTCAACTTGTAAATGCTGCTAAAAAAAATGGATTCAAACGTCATCTCTCCCTAATCAAGCCAACAAACATAAGATCTGATCGAGAGTGGGATGCATTTGTGAAATACTGGCTTTCTCCTAACTTTCAAGTAAGTAAATTAATTTTTGTTGAATCTTAGAATGGGATGCATTATTTGTTTATAACTGGAGACAAGTTGGGTTGCAAAATTGTTAATCTAAATATGTTGAAATGTTTAATTTTTATATAGACTAAAAGTTTCCAATTTAGCTCAATGAGAAAAAAACAAACACTCCTACACACGATGAGTCGCAGAGGATATGCCCGCTTAGAACATGATATGGTATGATTTTTTCTTAATTTGATTTACTTTCCACAATTTCAAGAAGATAGTAATCTTATGCTGCACATTTGTTTTGCAGAGAAAAGCGAATCCAAGGCTATCAAGAGCAGATGTTTGGACTAAAGGGCATTTGAAGAAAAATAATGAGCCCTACAATGATGCAGTTGCTGACACTTTGGTAACCAAAAGAAAAAAAAAAGAAAAACAACTTCTACAACTACAGTTTTTTATTGTATTAGCTTAATTTTATATCATTGTTAATGCAAATAATGGCTTTTTATCTTTAGAAAAAAATGGAAGAATATACCCAATCAGCTACTGCTCAATCGTCAAATAATGGTATAAGGGGAGATGCTGTAGCTCATGTACTTGGACCTGAACGTGGAGGTCGTGTACGGGGACTTGGATTTGGGGCTACTATCACTCGAGTGGATGCCCAGTTACAAAGTTGCGTGAAAGTTAAACAACTTGAGTTGCAGTTACAAAAGCAAGATGAAGAAGTGAAAAAACATGAAGATCAAATGAACAAACTAACCCAACAAGTTGAGGAAATGAAAGCTATTATGTTAGGACAAGCACAACAGGTAGAACTCCAATAAATAACATACGTGTGTTGTGTGGTTATATATACATGTTTTTTGCCTATATTTTTTGAAGTCTACATTTGACATTTGTTCTTGATGAAACAGGGTTTAAATAGAGGTTCTACAAATTATGATGATGTGATGCAATCTCCAGCAAATACTCCTCGGGTACAAACTTTAATAGGTTAATTGTGTTTTCATATAAATCTGTTATGTTGGAAAAAGAGTATATGCATTGTTCTCTTCATAATTCATTGTGTGGTTCTAGGTTTATTATGTGCATCATCTATTCTACTTATTAGTAGGTAATTGAATAGTTTATCCTATAAAAATTTAGATTTATGCATCTGTTGGAATTTAGACGTATCTATTGTTGTGGAGTTTTTGCCTTAGTTTGGTTTGTGGAGTTTTTAGTTCATGTTGTGTAATCCTGGAATTATAAGTTGATGGTTGATGATGGCTATTAGAAAAGGGGAAGACAAATGAGGTATCAAATGTTGATTTTCTTTTTGTTCTTGAAAGGAGTCTACTGTTGGTGTGTGGGTGGGTGGGTGTGAGTGATGTCTTCATCTAATCAATGTGTTGGCATATCTCGTGTGTTTGGGTGGGTGTGCATATGCATTGTAGCCACCCAAATAGGCAGGATAAGCATTTTTTGGGTTGAACTTGATTAACCTGAGTATATGATTGCATTAGTGATTATGTTTGGACTTTCAGTATTGCTCTATTAATGGGGTTGGGGTTTGGTGCCTTCAGTTGATGCAACGCTTAAGTTGCTGTGACACTTAAGCTTTTAATTTTTTATTTTCTTATTCTATTGTTGTGTTCTTGGTCTAGTCCATAGATGAGTGGATTGAGTGGCTTACAGTATATTTGGATTTCCTTAGCTTGGAAATGTATTGGGTTAGAATTGGCTTAGAATATTGTCAGATGTGTGAGACTACACTTCCATTTCATTCTACATATTTCCTAATGTAACTAATAATTCATTGAATGGTGATAGTCGCAGCAAAGCAATGGTACACATGGTGCAGCTAATCTTGGAAATGAGAGGGGCAGTGGTATACATGGTGCAACTAACCTTGAAAATGCAAGATGCCAACTCTTAAATTGGTGTTCATTCGACATTGAAGAAATAGTTGCAGAAGGAAAAGTTGCATCAACTGATCCTTATGCAAAAGTTCATCATGTTCCTCTCGGGTTAGATTGTTGGAAGGTTTGGGTAGACCATGTAACAAATCCAACATTGCCCTTGTACCGTTGTTCACAAGAAATGTCCACGCTTGAGCAAGCTATTGGGAGTACAACTACTTGGCCTACCAAATTTATTAGGCTATTGTAGTAGAGGTGATACTTCTAAGTCCTTTGTTAATATAGCATAATAACTATTGGCTCACTTTTGAAGTCACACTTTGTTTACAATGTTTTGTAGGAGTAGATGATTGATGACTTACTAGTTTTTTGTGGTGGATGCATGCTCCTAACTTTTCTATTAGTCAAAAGCCTTTCTTGGTGTAGTGGAGGTAATACTTTTAAGTCTTTTGTTAGTATAGCATAATAACTATTGGCTCACTTTTGAAGTCACACTTTGTTTACAATGTTTTGTAGGAGTAGATAATTGATGACTTACTAGTTTTTTGTGGTGGATGCATGCTCCTAACTTTTCTATTAGTAAAAGGCCTTTTTTGGTGTAATGGAGGTAATACTTCTAAGTTTTTGTTAGTTTAGCATGATAACTATTGACTCACTTTTGAAGTCACACTTTGTTTCCAATGTTTTGCAGGAGTAGATGATTGATGACCAATTTTTTGTGGTGGATATGCACTCCTAACTTCTCTATTTTTGTCTTTTTGGCCACTTTTGAAGTCATATTGCAATGTATTGACACTTAATGACATGTAATGACAATTGATGTTAATGAAACTTTTGAAGTCATATTGCAATGTATTGACACGTAATGACATGTAATGACAATTGATGTTAATGAAACTTTTGAAGTCATACTTTGTTTGCAATGTATTGCATGTAATATTAGGCTTTATTTAATGAATTTGATTTGTTAGGTGTTTGAAGTTTGGGATCAAATCAATTATGGTTTTACACTTTTAATAATGGTGTGTTTGGTTATCATTTTATATGAACAGGGAATAGGTATAAAAACAACCATAAATGAAAGCACATGCAAACCAAAAAAAAAAAAAAAGGGAAACGACAACATTTACAAAATGTTGTCATAAAATTACCGAAAATCTACGACAACATTTTGGAAACGTTGTTGATGTGTGTATCTAAGACAACATTTTCTGAAATGTTGTTAATGTGTCTATATAAGACAACATTTTGTAAATGTTGTTGATGTAAGTCAGTTAATTATCAACAACAACATTTTTGAAATGTTGTTAATGTGTTTATAGAATACAACATTTTGAAAACGTTGTTGATGTGTCAACTAACCATTTACGACAGCATTTCTAAAATGTTGTTAATGTGTTTATAGAATACAACATTTTGGAAACGTTGTTGATGTATCAACTAACTATTTACGACAACATTTCTGAAATGTTGTTAATGTGTTCGATCCAAGACAACGTTTCTGTAAATGTTGTCGATACGTCTAACACAACGTTTATTCAACGTGGTAAGATGGCATTAACAACATTTTGTTTTTCCTTTCAACAACATTTGTTTAACGTTGTAAAAAGTCCCACATCAACCACAACAGGGGCTGACACAACATATATGAAAATGTTGTGGAAAGTCTTTAACAACATTTTTTCAATGTTGTAATAGGCCTTTTTTGGTGTAGTGTTTATCATGCTATATGAAAACAAACACGAAACAATGACTCTAAAACCCTAAACTCACAAATATGTTTAAAAACATACAAAACATACTTTAATCATGCTAAAACCAAACTAAACAGAAATTAAATCATGCATATTAACTAACTAAAGCAATATAACATGATGAAAATCCTAACTCTAACATGCAATGACACTAATCCTAGCACAAGGACAAACAGGAGCACAAGAATCACAACTATGCATTAAAAACCTAAAGGACAGCCCTAAAGCATGCTAATCAGTAGATAAAAAATAGATATTCCATGTATATTAACTAGCTAGAGTGTTAATACATGATAAAAAAGTCACCTTTAACATGCAATAAGCCTAACCCATATGAGAACCTAGTTTAAGCTTGAATAGAGAAGGAGAATACCTTAGGAAGTGGCTCCCCTTGTGTTTGTAATTGTTCGTGGCTCCTCAGGTCTTTAGAGTGAATCAAACCAACACGAATCCTCCTCTTTGTCAAAGTGGTATCACAGCAAAGAGATCAAAACTCACTCAACTTTGAAAAGAAATAGAAAACAAAAAGAGAACAAGAGAAAAGAAAAAGTGATTCTCGTCACTTTGCAGCAGCAGCAACTTCAATCGCGTTTTTGGGTATGAAAACGTTGGATTTGGACAAAGCTTGTGAAATACAAAGTTGTAGAGAATTGAATTATCTTTCTAACAAGACCAATTTCATCAAATTTTGACTTCGGATGAAAAAGTTATGATTAAAATACGACTGCTGGTTTTCAGAAAATCTACTGCTGAATTATGACGAATTTCACTCCCTCCAAACCCTCTTCTCCTCTCCCTTGTTTAAAGACATTAAGAGAGTATTTATAGCTGAAATCTGGAGTTTCCCTTTCCTTCCTGGACTAGGTTTCCTTGGAGAATAATCAAAAGGTATTTTATAATGATAAAAGACTTCTAATCTGAATAGGAAAAGGAAATTGTCTTTTATAAAAATTGGGAGACTGACCGCTAACACGCATGCGCTGTTAGGATTATGCCCTAGAGCCAATCATAGAGATGATTGTTTAGGGATTAGGAACAATCATTTGATTTCATTTATGTATGTCACATTTATTATTGATTTAATAAAAGGGCTTATTCTATTATGTTTATATGCATCATTTATATTTACATAATATGTCCATGGAGTTAGAGTTGAGAATATGGAATTACAAAGAGTTGTAATTTTGAGACTATAGATATATCTCTGTACTAAACTCCTTAAGCATTCCTAGTTGAAGGTTCACTATGATGGACAGTAATGAACCATAGGACTAGCACTTGTTAGGTTGACTCTATAGGAGGATAGCTAGTCTCAAGCTATTTGTGTGGAGACACTACAACCAACAAGTGGGTGCCTATTATAAGAATAGGTACACTGAATGTGACCAAAGATATGAGATAAACTGAATGGAGTTTTATCCTGCCTGTCAATCAATTTCTCATTGTTATAGTGGTACAAGTAATCCTTAGACCTGAGACACCATAGTTGCCTTATGCATGTAGCTTTAGAAGTTTGATAACACTAAGTGCAGATCCTATTCAGGGGTCTGCAAAGGTGTTCATTGGCCCTACTGCTATGTGTATGAAGGCATGTGAGTGATCAACAAGGGATCCATCACTCTCAGGAAAAAGAGAGAGAATGTCTCATATAGCATTCATAATATAACTCATTAAATCCATGGCCATGGTAGGATGAATATGAAAAGAGTTTCATGAGTTCATCAATGAGTTGATATCTATGAATGAGTATAAAGTAATTGAACTAGGGACTTGACAGACTTCCATGTCCTATTAGTTCAATTGGAGACATTGTGTTGAAGGAAGGATGCAATTGTAACCTATAAACTATAACAGAAGGGTTCTTTGTTAGATACTTATTCACCTCATTAAGGACAACACCATGAACCATATGCTAGGTGTTATTCATGGTTAGTAGAAGCCCTAATTGATATAAGTGAGTTATAATCAATTAGGGAATTGGAAGGAGTTCCAATTAGACCCTGAATGGAAAGAGTTCCATTGTGCACACCTTGTGCTATTCCTACTACTTGATGATGTGAACCCAATGGGTCACACACTGATCATGCAAGAAGGGCTTTAAAGTCTATGAGAGAAAGGGTTTTAGTGAATAAAGAATAGTTCTTTATAGGCCTATTTGTATTTGATACAAATAATAGGGGTTAATGTGCAATTAAGTGTAATTACACATAACCCTATTAGGGTTTCTTCCCCATGGCCAGCCCCCTTTAGTGGGCTGCCTATATAAGTCACACTTATGTGTGACATGGCATAAGAGGCTTGCACAATAAACCCTAGCCGTCCAGCCCCTTGGAGGCTCTCTTCTCTCTCTCTCTCTTCTCCACCTCTAGCAACAACAAGGAAGAAGAAAGAAAGGACTTGAAGCTCTAGCTAGGTGTGGATACCGTTGGAGGCAGCACACTTGGGCTGCTCATTCACCGCTGTCCGGAATCAAAGCTTGGAGCAAAACGGAGAAGACAAAAAATTCTGTAAGTGTTCTAACCCTCTTCGTAGTTAGGGTTTGATTTTGTGTTATGCATAGTTAGATTCATGGGATTGGGAATCGCAGGAAAAATTTTTATATTCCGCCTTTGTATTTTTCCCTCTTGTTCGATTCCCAACAGTGGTATCAGAGCCATGATTATGCATAATACAAAATACATATGGGCTGGTAATTATGGTGTAGTTGAATGATTCAAAAAAAAATCTGGAAAATTTTTCTGCATAATTGGTTTTCCTCCATGGCTGAACCTAGGGTTTGGAACCCTAGGTCAATTCTCTTTTACTCCTCTTCTAATTGATGGTTAAGTGTAGCCATGGATGCAATAGATTGCATAGGGTTTGAGTTTGGAGAAGAAGAATAAGGAAACTAAGGTTTTATAAAACTGTTATGAACAGTTTTCATGGTTGCCATGAAAAACCGTCATCTTGTTTTGCCTGCCGAATTCAGAGTTCTTCTCCAAAATTTTCGAGCCATATATGGTTAGAAAGCTCTTTGAATAAGCTTTCCAACCCAACAAACGGTGCGTCAATCCGAGTTCTGTAGTGAAAGTTATGAATTTTTTACTACAGGCTATCTGGAAAGACAGTTTTGCTCGGGAATGATGCAATAGCCACAACTTTGAGTTATTGATGGAGATCAAAGGCATGGAAATGGTTGCCACCACTTGGGTTATGTTCTAGACATGGTAGGGAAAGGTTCCCAAGCATTTAGATGCATCATAATTGGATTAAGATGCTAGAACAGAAGGAAGAAGGAGAAGAACACCATGGAGGCTGAATCTGGGTTTTAGAACCCTAAGGTTCTTGCAATTAATTCTAATTAAAGCTGCTGTATTTATGATGGAAGATCATTGTAGGATCATTATATATCATGTGTATATGATTTTATTTAAGTTTCAAAAAGGTTTTGATGGAAAAAGATTCAAAAAGTTTGAAAATTTTTCATGAACAGCATAGCAGATTTTCTCTGCAGAAAAGTCATCAATGGAGTTTTGATTAGAACTTGAGTTAGGGAACTCCAAATTGCATGAAACCAATTGCATTAGTTTCCTAAGACATGTAGGATACTGGGAAAATTCGTTTGGTAGCCTAATTCATTCATCTTGCTGGGTTTTAAATCAATTTCTGATCATGGACAGTGTGCTGTCAAATTCTGGGCAGCCTACTGTTGTTTTAATTTTTTAGAACAATTGGTGATGATTTGATCATCCAAACCTCTTCTATTAGCTTAGTATTTCATGTAGGGACATGATACAAAAGCTGGTTTCAATGGAGGAGTCGAATTGATAAGGATTTAGAAGCTATTGTGACCTTCAAGGTTTGCAACAATGGCTACAGCAATGGGTTTTGGAAACCCTGATTGTTCTTGATGATGGCAGCCACTTCCACCACTTCTCACATGTCCAGAGGCTTGTCCCACACCCCTAGGATGTTCTCCCATGACTGGCCATGGCCTCCCACAGTCGTTGGTGGCCATGGCAGCCTAGCCAAGCTCAGGCAGCCCCCTCGTAGTGACGGCTGCATAGAGTTAAGGATGAAACCCTAATTTTGAGTTAATGATGAAACCCTAATTTCATTATGGCATTAATTAAAACCCTAATTGGAATATTAATTACCTTAATTAAGAGTTAATGATTGGTCATTAAATGACCAATCATGGTTATTGATTGTTAGGGCATAATTAATACCATTAATGATGTCTAGGGTTAGGGTTTTTGATAACCCTAATTAGTGTAATTAATTAAGGGTAATAAATACCCTATTTGGCATTAATTAAACCCTAATCCCTTTTATTAAATACCGTATGAACCTAGGGTTTTAATGATTGGTCATTAAATGACCAATCATAAGGCATTTAATGATTAGGGCTTGCATTTAGGGTTTAGGGTTATGCATTTAGGGGTTAGGGTTTTAGGAAACCCTAATGCACTAATTCATCATTTAATTGATTTTATTTAATTCCCATGTTAATTATTTAATTAATATTGATTAATTTTATAATGTTTTAAATGGTTTAAAATACAATTGGGGATTAAATTAAAATCTGGAAATTCTTAATTAAATGAAATTGTTTTGTTTAAATAAGGAAACCCTAATATTGGATATTAGAGTTATTTTAGGAAACTTTATATGTTTCTATTAATTCAATTAATTGAAACTAAATGTCTTAAATGTTAAGACTTTATTTAATTCTGGATATTTTTGTTTAAACCTAATAAGATTAGGATGCATTAATGAGATTAATGTAAATCATTCAAGAGAATTACCATAATGCCCATATGTTTTAATGCTTACAGTTTTTCTTTACATTATGCAATGAGATTGTATGTATGTGCTTGGATGATGATTATGGACTATACCCTTTAAACCAATTGTGATTGGCCGTCTTATGAATGGGATGTTATTATTTACAAGAGTTGTAATTTTATTAAGGTGATGTAATTTATTTGGGGCTTGCATGCCACCTTCCCTCTCCCTCTCTCTCTATCATTCTCTTATGTACCCCACATTCCCCTTATGTATCCCTTTCTTTAAATTATGTAAATGTTATGTAATCGAGAGCGCGCTAAGGAGCATGGTGGACCCAAAGGAGCATGATAGAGCCCAACAAGCCAATGGTGGAGACCATCAAGCCAAGGGAGCAGATTGAAGGACTTGAAAGCTTAGAGAAGTGTTTCAAGACAGCATGCATGTTTCGAATGTGTTATTTTACGATCACCTACACCCACCTTAGACCTTGGATTCAATCTATTGGCTTGGATTGAATCCTCTCAAAGTCCATAATCATCATAGTGGGAGCTTAAATTTATGAGATAATTGTATTAGCTCCAATACCATAGTTTGGTATATGTTACCTATTTACTTAGGGACTAATATCAAAATATGGTACTTTATATATGTTGATATATAATAGCATGCGATGTATGATTTATAATAGCATGAGATGTATGATTACAAATAGCATAATTTATATGTTTAAATTTTGATACATAGGATGCATGTTAATTTGATGAGACCCTTTAAAACCCCTCTTATTTAATATTAAGTTGAAAATGGAGAAGTCATTAGGGAATGAATTCTTCATTGCCTTCCATCATTATAGGATCATCTAACGTCCCTTAATGTGGGTACCTGGCTGCAGACATGTAGGAGCTACCCATGTTAAAGACATTACTTGAAACTATCACATATGAGATATCATGGGGTGCCTAAACTGGTATATACCAAGAAACTAACATGTGAGGTATATATTTGGCGAAACATACCTGTGTGAATGATGGGTTTAACTTAACTAGGGAAGTATTCCAAGAAACTAACATGTGAGGTGTATGTTCCCTAGAGGCAAAATGATTGGAACTTGCTTATGAAGCAATAGACAAAGAGTTGTCTTCTTATTGTGGGTTAGAAGCCAAGAAACTAACATGTGAGGCTTCTAGGTCACAGTGGGACCCCAATCCCCATTAGGAATGAGATTCCCGAATTCCATTAGAGGGTGTATGGAATTTGATAAAATAGTGGGAGGTACCATATGATTAAAGACCCAATCATTATGGATAAAAATGAAATCTAATTCTCTGTTTATGTAGATTACCTAATTACTCACCTCAAAACCCCTATTTCCTAATATATAGGATATTGATAGTTTGACTAAACCCGATTTCTTTGATTGACTTAGGAAATTGAGAATTGTTCTTAATTTCAAAAGATCGTTCATATGCTATTAGGCCTTTTCTTAAAGGCCCTCCATAAAACATCCTAAGAAGAAAAAGACACTATGCACAATTGGCATCTTGTTGCCATGCTATATGATAGTATTGATGACTAATGAGCTTCAGAAGCAAAATTAGTCAGTGCAAATGCCTTTGATGTCCTACATCACATACAAAGGTTGTATGGTGAGTAAAATAATACTATAAAGTATAGTATTTGTAAAGGACTTCTTCTGGACTAGGATATAATAAAAGTTGTTTATTAATAATCATTCTTTTGAAAAATGATTAATCACATAGAATAGCTTGAGAAGCTAGATGTGATTTAAAATGGAAGCATAGAGGAAAGCAAGTCTTGAAAAGTCAAAGACAAAGAAATATAATTATTTTGTAGTAAACATAAGGTATTGTAAAGGGAACTTGATAAAGTATCAGTCTTCCTAGAAGAACCAAACTTTTGAAGTTTTGGTTCATGCTCTAAACTAAATTGTTGGTTAGTTCTGCTTCTTGGTTTTTGGATTCTAGTGTAATCTAAATCGAAGCAGAAAGTTAAGTAGATAATAAGTTACCTTTAAAAATTTTAATAGAGCAAGAGTTGCTAGATTAATTTTGGGAACTTATTTCTTAACTAGGTCATTTAAGACATTCTAGAAATTTGATTTCCGAATTTAAATGACTAATTAGAGCGAATGCAATGTATTCCGAGAATACAAGAGATGTAGAGACTCTCATTTAAATGTAACGATTATGACTTGGTTATGAGATGACCAAACCCATCTTTTACTTGGTGAAGTGAATGAGTTACATTTATAATTTGACTATACATTGTGATGTATACAGTCATGTAGAGCATGCATTCAATTATAGTAGACTCATCTTAGAATACCATAGCTCAATGGTGAATCTAAGAGAACAAATTGAACCCTATTAAGATATGGTTTGATCCATGATGAGTTTTACTAATGTATCCATCTAGGATATACCTTAAAATTGCTACATATTGATAATTTAGGGTTCACTCCAGTTTTGTCCCAATTATATCAGATATGATATGGGAAGAAACCCAACTTAAAGAAGTTAAGGCTTGGGATTGTGCTATGTATGTCTAAGAGACATAATGTAGACAATCTGGAAATAAGGTCAAGTAAGTGTTGAATTGTGGTATATCCCAAAGAGTGGTTGGGATAGTATTTCTATTACCCTAATGAACAAAAGTTGTCCATTGGGATGTTTGCTGGATTTTCTTGAGAAAGAGTTCATTCAAGAAAGATGCAAAAGTAGATAGAATTTACAGAATTGTTTGTAAAGCCACAAACCAACAAAGATCCAACCCTTGCCCCTATTGAGGCAAAACCTTTAATTACACCACATTCTTTTCATAGATCAAATTGGATATTTCTTTAACATAAGAGAGATATTGTATCTCCATTAGAATGTGAAAGAATTGTTCTTTGGTGATAAAGATCACCAAGATAATCCTATTGATTATGATTAGGCGATGTTTGACATCAACTTGAGAAATGACTAAGAGTCATTAAATCCAATATGGACAGGTAGAGACCTAAAAGGCTTGGCTATTTAAGAATGTTTTCAACATAGGCAAAAAGTTGTCTATAAAGAAACTTGTTTGATAATAGTTATGCTGAAATCCATTTGGATCTTGTTATCTATAAATACACATTTTGAATATGAGATATGTCAAAAAGGATATAAAGATGTTATATCAAATGGTGAAAAACCATAAGAGTGTGTAAGTTATAGAAGTCTATTAATAGACTACAAGGTTCTCATAATTAGAACATCTATAAAGTTGAAGTAATCAAATTGTTTGATTTCTCTCATTGTATAGATGGACCATGAGTGTATAAAAGGTTAGTGGGAGTGCGATCGTTTTTCTTTATCCTAAGTATAGATGACATCCTAATCATTATGAATGATATATGAATGACATCCTAATCGTTTTGGTTTTTTGGAGAAAAACTAATTCATGAAAGATTTGGCAGAAGCATCCAATAAGATCTATAGAGATAGATCATATAGATTGCTAAGTATCTCCAAATCATCAAACATAGTTGAAATGTTGAAGGAGTTCAACATGGAGAATTCTAAGGGAGGTCTGATTTACTTCAGATAAGAATTCATTATTCAAGGGCATGTGCCCTAGGATAACACAAGTAAGATTCTTAAAGTGTTAAGAAGCCTTATTTTACACTATGTATTGAACCTGATATCTATTATGTTGTAATTGTTGCAAATAGTTATCAATCAATTCAAATTTGGAATATTGGATTGTATATGGAAATTGTAAACTCATAGTAGATGGGTATATGGATTTGGATATAATCCATATGGGGTATATTTTATATTCACTTTAGTTGGTGAAATACTTAATGGAAGAACTGTATGAAAGATACAGTGGATTCCATTATTAAGGGTGAATTAATTGTCGCATTGTCTAGGAGACTGTTTGGATCTATAAGTTCATTTAGAACTTGGAGTTGTTCCTTCCATTGAGTTGCCCACACCTTGTTTTGTGACAACAATGGGTCTATAGCTCAAGTGTAGGAATCACGGTCTCATCAAAAGTCCAAACACATAGAGTGACAATTCCAAGTGATTAGAGGAATCATTGGAAGAGGTAATAGATACATTACAGAAGATATTATCTACATAAGTTTTTGTAGACCTACTGACTATAGCTTTAAAACATAATTGGTTATGTCTAAGACCAACATCTTGAGAAGATAGGTATGCGATACATGGTCGATTGGCTTTAGTGCAAGTGGGAGATTGTTAGGATTATGCCCTAGAGCCAATCATAGAGATGATTGTTTAGGGATTAGGAACAATCATTTGATTTCATTTATGTATGTCACATTTATTATTGATTTAATAAAAGGGCTTATTCTATTATGTTTATATGCATCATTTATATTTACATAATATGTCCATGGAGTTAGAGTTGAGAATATGGAATTACAAAGAGTTGTAATTTTGAGACTATAGATATATCTCTGTACTAAACTCCTTAAGCATTCCTAGTTGAAGGTTCACTATGATGGACAGTAATGAACCATAGGACTAGCACTTGTTAGGTTGACTCTATAGGAGGATAGCTAGTCTCAAGCTATTTGTGTGGAGACACTACAACCAACAAGTGGGTGCCTATTATAAGAATAGGTACACTGAATGTGACCAAAGATATGAGATAAACTGAATGGAGTTTTATCCTGCCTGTCAATCAATTTCTCATTGTTATAGTGGTACAAGTAATCCTTAGACCTGAGACACCATAGTTGCCTTATGCATGTAGCTTTAGAAGTTTGATAACACTAAGTGCAGATCCTATTCAGGGGTCTGCAAAGGTGTTCATTGGCCCTACTGCTATGTGTATGAAGGCATGTGAGTGATCAACAAGGGATCCATCACTCTCAGGAAAAAGAGAGAGAATGTCTCATATAGCATTCATAATATAACTCATTAAATCCATGGCCATGGTAGGATGAATATGAAAAGAGTTTCATGAGTTCATCAATGAGTTGATATCTATGAATGAGTATAAAGTAATTGAACTAGGGACTTGACAGACTTCCATGTCCTATTAGTTCAATTGGAGACATTGTGTTGAAGGAAGGATGCAATTGTAACCTATAAACTATAACAGAAGGGTTCTTTGTTAGATACTTATTCACCTCATTAAGGACAACACCATGAACCATATGCTAGGTGTTATTCATGGTTAGTAGAAGCCCTAATTGATATAAGTGAGTTATAATCAATTAGGGAATTGGAAGGAGTTCCAATTAGACCCTGAATGGAAAGAGTTCCATTGTGCACACCTTGTGCTATTCCTACTACTTGATGATGTGAACCCAATGGGTCACACACTGATCATGCAAGAAGGGCTTTAAAGTCTATGAGAGAAAGGGTTTTAGTGAATAAAGAATAGTTCTTTATAGGCCTATTTGTATTTGATACAAATAATAGGGGTTAATGTGCAATTAAGTGTAATTACACATAACCCTATTAGGGTTTCTTCCCCATGGCCAGCCCCCTTTAGTGGGCTGCCTATATAAGTCACACTTATGTGTGACATGGCATAAGAGGCTTGCACAATAAACCCTAGCCGTCCAGCCCCTTGGAGGCTCTCTTCTCTCTCTCTCTCTTCTCCACCTCTAGCAACAACAAGGAAGAAGAAAGAAAGGACTTGAAGCTCTAGCTAGGTGTGGATACCGTTGGAGGCAGCACACTTGGGCTGCTCATTCACCGCTGTCCGGAATCAAAGCTTGGAGCAAAACGGAGAAGACAAAAAATTCTGTAAGTGTTCTAACCCTCTTCGTAGTTAGGGTTTGATTTTGTGTTATGCATAGTTAGATTCATGGGATTGGGAATCGCAGGAAAAATTTTTATATTCCGCCTTTGTATTTTTCCCTCTTGTTCGATTCCCAACATGCGCATGTATCGTATGTGCGTACACACACTCATCACATACGTACACGTGTTAGTGTCATGATAAAAATGGCTAATTTAATAAAATAATTTTCTTTTCATTTTAACCAAAAATCTCATGCTGTGATTCGCACTAATTCTTCAAGGATAATCCGTAAATAACCACACTAAACTCATCATCAGGCCATATCAAAATTGAATTTCATGAAACACTTTTGAGGGTAAAATGATGACTAATGAAAGTCAATTTGAAAAGATTTGGTTGGTAATTGTGAGTCAATTAGAGCTAACCCAAAGAAGGGTCAATTAACCAACTTGAACCACATCGAGCCATTTTAATCCCGAGCCATTGACTTACCAAATTGACACTAAAAATACCTCTTATGCATCCATATGAACTCCAATTGACAATTTGGAGATCATTCCAAGGTCAAATGAAAAGTTTGGGACTTAAAAGACGATTATGCCCCTCAAGTCACAAAAGCTCTTATTATCCCTCAAGATCAACTCCAATTTGAACCAAAATTCATATCCATTGTCCTTGTGACTCTAGAAAACTAATGCAAGTGACTAGACTCAAAAACAAAACAAAAACATGCATGAAATGATGAGCCCTAGTAAGGTGGTGCAAAAATGGGGTGTGACACCTGTCAAATCTTGGGCACTAGAAAGACTTAATAAACATGACGAGGCCCAAGGTATGATAGGACGGAATTAGGTAAAGCTTAATTGGAATAAAGTTCTCATTCAATGAAAGGGGCATGGACTTAATCACTTGCCTTGGTCAAATTTCAGTAAAAGATTGAGCAATCACAGTCAGATTTGCGTACACCAGGATGGGCTTGGGTCCGTTCCCCTATGTCGAACCGATTAAGGAAGGTAGAAACTGAACAAGTAGAGAGACCTAATCTAGTAATGGAACCAACTTTGGCCGATCTCGTGGCCATGATAGCGCGTGATAGAGCCGAAATGAAAGCTTAAATGAAAGAAATGGTCACTAAGATGGGCGAGAGGTTGAGAGCCTTAGAGACAGGGAAGGACAAATCTAAGGAGCGAGAAGGGCCCAGGAGGGAAGAAGGAGAAGGAGTAGTTATCCAAAAAATTGGAGGCACTGAGGGCATATGGGATGATGGAGACTATACAGAATACCAAGCCAAGAGGGATGTAAGGGCAAAGGGAAAAGATCCGAGGATAGACAAACTGGAAACAGAAAACCAAGAAATGAAGGAACAGATAAACCAAATGAAAACCGCCTGGCGGAAGTCACAAGGCCTAGACAGCTTCATGTTCTCCATAGATGGGATCACCTCTGAGTCAAAGACTCAGCTTCCGGAATAATTCAAGATCGCAGATTACGAGAAATTTGATGGAATCGGGGACGCCAAGCAACACTTACGTCAATATTTAAGCATAGCTAAAATGAGGGGGCTAACTTCAGATTAAGTCTTGTGTGCTTTTCCCTTTTCACTATCAGGGGATGCTTCCAAATGGTATTACGCAGTTGATAAGAAGATCACCAAGTCTTGGGAGGCATTGACTCAAGAATTCACAGACAAATACAACTACAACACCATGTTGGACGTAACGTTGAGAGATTTGGAAATGACGAGGTAGAAGACAGAGGAGACTTTTTCAGACTTCCTAAGTCGTTGGAGGGTAAAAGCAGTAAAAATGGTGAGCCGTCCAGCTAAAATAGACCAGGTCAACATGATACTGAGGAACTTGACGCCTGTCTACTTCAACAAAATGTTGACTTCATCAGTCATGGACTTCCAACAGCTATACCAATATGGGACAAAGATAGAAGATGCGATTCACAAAAGACAGATAGAGGGCAAGCCCAAAAGGGTATTTGGGGCAAGTAACAGTGCTCCAAATGGGGGTAATTAAGCCAGTAGGGCAACACAAGCTACGGTTGGTGTCGTGCAACAAACTGAAAAGAAGCCAAGGTGCTTTCATGACTTGGGAGTCCCACTCTCCTATTAGGATTATACCCTAGAGCCAATCATAGAGATGATTGTTTAGGGATTAGGAACAATCAATTGATTTCATTTATACATGTCACATTTATTTTTGATTTAATAAAAGGGCTTATTCTATTATGTTTATATGCATTATTTATATTTACATAATATGTCCATGGAATTAGAGTTGAGAATATGAAATTACAAAGTGTTGTAATTTTGAGACTGTTAATATATCTCTGTATTAAACTCTTAAAACATTCCTAGTTGAAGGTTCACTATGATGGACAGTAATGAACCATAGGACTAGCACTTGTTAGGTTGACTCTATAGGAGGATAGCTAGTCTCAAGCTATTTGTGTGGAGACACTACAACCAACAAGTGGGTGCCTATTATAAGAATAGGTATACTGAATGTGACCAAAGATATGAGATAAAATGAATGGAGTTTTAACCTGTTTGTCAATCAGTTTCTCATTGTTATAGTGGTACAAGTAATCCTTAGACTTGAGACACCATAGTTGCCTTATACATGTAGCTTTAGAAGTTTGATAACACTAAGTGCAGATCCTTATAGGGGTCTGTAAGGGTGTTCATTGGCCCTATTGCTAAGTGTGTGAAGGCATGTGAGTGATCAACAAGGAATCCATCACTTTCAGGAAAAAGGGAGTGAATGTCTCATATAGCATTCATTGAATATAACTCATTAAATCCATAGGTATGGAAAGGAGTTTCCATAAGTTCATCATTGAGTTGATATTAATGAATGAGTATAAAGTAATTGAACTAGGGACTTGACAGACTTCTATGTCCTATTGGTTCAATTGGAGACATTGTGTTGATGGAAGGATGTAATTGTAACCTATAAACTATAACAGAAGGGTTCTTTGTAAATGACTATTCACCTCATTAGGGACCACACCATGAGCCATATGCTAGGTGTTACTCATGGTTAGCAGAAGCCCAAATTGATATAAATGAGTTATAATCAATTAGCGAATTGAAAGGAGTTTCAATTAAACCATCTAATGGAAAGTGTTCCATTGTGCACAATATGTGCTATACCTACTACTTGATGATGTGAACCCAATGGGTCACACACTGATCATGCTAAGAGAGCTTGACAGTCTATGAGAGAAAGGGTATAAATGATTAAAGAAAAGTTCTTTAAGGGCAAAATTTGTATTTGATATAAATTAGAGGGGTTATAATGCAATTTAGAGAAATTGCATTGAAACCCTAAAAAGGATTCTCCCCATATCCAACCCCTTTAATGGGGGCTATATATATCATGTGATGATATATGACATCATCACTTGATACACTCCAAGCCCTAGCCGTCCATCCCTAAGGAGGCTCTCTTTCTCTCTCCCTCTTCTCTACCTCTAACAACAACAAGGAAGAAAAAGGAAAGGACTTCAAGCTCAAGCTAGGTGTGGATACTGTTGGAGGTAGTACATTTGGACTGCTCATTCATTGCTGCCCGGAGTTCTAACTCGGAGCAAAAAGGAGAAGACAAAGCTTAGAGCATAAAGGAGAAGATATTAAATCAACTGTAAGTAATTCTTACCCTCTTCTAGTTAGGGTTTGTTTTGTATTATGCATAAATGGATTCATGGGATTGGGAATCCTAGGAAAATTTTTAATTCCGCCTTTGTAGTTTTCCTCTCTAGTTTGATTCCCAACATCTCCAAAAGTTTGGTCAACTTAAAGAAGAGAGGATACCTATAGATATTGGAAACCAGGCTGTTACCCAACCGCATTCCGTCATACTGGAAACAAAACGAGTTCTGTGACTTCCACTAACGCATTGGGCATCGGACTGACAACTGCGTCCAACTAAGGCACAAGATCCAAGATCTAATTGACATAGGCAAGCTACCGCCTCTCAGAGAAGAGAAAAAACCAAACATACATCAGAATCTTCTCCCCAACTACAAAGGTGCAACACCGTCGTATGTGAACATGTTTGCAAAAGAAATGGAAGATTAGGACCCATTGGCTTTGATAGTAGCTGTATGTGCACTATAGGAAGACAGCGACGAAGAGAGAGATGGTGCAACGAAAAACATTTGGGCTGAGATCAAAGCGAATGACACCGAAGACTCCATGCACCTCACATGTGCGGGAAGACATTTTAAACCATCTTACTTAGAAGGCGACCATCCCAGGAGAGAGATAAATCAAGAAGGGGATGGGGAAGAACTGAGGCAGCGGATGAGGAACTTGGAGAAAGAAGAGGAAGAGGATAGGGTTTTGAAGCAACTCAAGAAAACACAAGCAAACATTAACCTGTGGGGGCTGTTAGTGGCTTCTAGAAAACATAGACAAGTAGTATTAGATGCATTGGCAAGACAAGAAGTTCTGATTGAAACCATACCTCAGCAGGTCCTCTCCCTGATGAGAGTGGGGGAATCTCCAAATGAGGTCGTCTTGACTTTTTCAAAGGAAGAACTCCCCGCTGAGGGAACGGAACATGCAAAACCCTTGTATATTATTGTGGAATGCAAAGACTTAAAAATCCCAGTGGTTTTGGTTGACAATGGATCAACTCTGAACCCTATGTGCACAGCAACTAGGCTAGGGTTTGGCAATAAAGATTTGGCACCATCTGCGATAACAGTAAGGGGGTATGACAATAGCTCCAAAACTGTATTAGGGACCTTCCAAGCATGCTGTAAAGTAGGACCTGTTATATCTGTGGTTGAATTCTGTGTTATGGACATACCCACTAATTATAATCTGCTCTTAGGTAGAACATGGCTGTACCCCCTAGAAGCTGTCCCGTCCATTGTACATCAAAAGATTAAGCTGCCATAGGAAGGAGGTGTTTTGATAATTCATGGCGACAGAGAAATCACAAGTCAAGTCTTAGGGATAAAGGCAGGAGAAGAAAACCCTAAGTGGAGAGGTTTCGAACTAGTTCAGATGCTGGAAAGAAGAGATGAAGGAATAGAAGAGGTTCACCTCGATTTTGGAGAAGGGATTAGACACACGGTGGCCCACATCATGAAAAAGATAGGGTACATGCCAAGTATGGGGATGGGAAAAAGAGGTCAAGGAGTCACTGAGTTCCTCGATTTCTGCATGCAGACAAACTGTAAGGGATTAGGTCATGCTGAGGAAGAAGAGCTACCAAAAAATAAGAACACCCTTAACGGGAATTTCGTTAGGGAAGGAGAGGACTTCCCCTATTGTGGATTCCTCGAGCTATGGTTTGACAAGTATAGCAAGAGAAGAGTGCCCGAGCTGGAAGTCTTCTTCGCCGCAGAATTGAGGCTGGGATTCGCCAAAGGAAAACCTCAAGAGAAGGAGGTACTAGAAGTAGACTGGGCCAAAAATCTGGGGAATCTGAGCCTACTATTGTTTGAACATGGCTTAGACATACTCGTCCTAACTAAGGAAGAGGCCGCCGCAGACCTGACTAAGCTGATCACTGAAGTAAATGGGGGTATAAGCCTATGGGATTGGAAGAAAGGAGCTGAGATCCATGCATACTTTGGAGCAGATGACAAATCCCTTCCAACCAAGGATAAACCCACCTCTAGCTCTGTTCCTAAGTTTCTTAAAAACACGACTGCTATAACCACCCCTATTGCTAATGGAATGGATTCTGATTTTGCTTATGTTGACGTATCTCTTGAGGAATATATTGCATAAATGTCTGAGGATCCCGATTTAAACAAAATAATTAATGACAACCAAGAAAGAAACTTTAAACCCATTAAAAATGAAACTGTCGTAATTAGCTTAGGCACTAATGAAAATCCTCAGGACATACAAGTTGGGTCTACACTATCCATGCAGGAACGATCTAGTCTTAGCACTTTGTTGCAGGAATTCCAAAATGTATTTCTTGGTCATATGCCGACATACCTGGCATAGATTAGAGATAGTGCAGCATTGCATCATCGTCAAAGAAGGATCTAAGCCTGTCAAGTAGCAGTTGAGAAGAATGCAACCTGAATAGTCAATCAAAGTGAAAAAAGAAGTCTCAAAGTTACTAGAGGTGGGGTTCATATGAGCAGTCGATCAAGCAGATTGGGTTGCCAATATAGTGCTAATATCGAAGAAAGATGGGTAAGTCCGAGTATGTGTGGATTTTCGTGACCTCAATAAAGTTTACCCGAAGGATGACTTCCCCCTCCCACACATCGATGTTCTAGTGCATAACACCGCGGGTAGTGCATTAATGTTGTTTATGGACGGGTTCTCGGGGTATAACCAAATTCAGATGGCACCTGAAGATATGATAAAGACAACCTTCACCATAGGATGGGGGACATACTGTTACACGGTCATGCCATTAGGGTTAAAGAACACTGGGGCTGCTTACTAGTGAATGGCCACTACTTTGTTACATGATATGATGCACCGAGAAGTGGAGGTATATGTAGACAACATGATTGTGAAGTCAGAAACCAAGGAAGGTCATCTAGACAACCTTAAAAAGTTCTTTGAGCGAATCAGGGAGTACAAACTGAGATTGAATCCACACAAATGCACCTTCGGAGTAACATCAAGGAAGCTATTAGGGTATATGGTGATAAACAAGGGCATAGAGGCTGACCCCGTTAAGATCAACGTGATTTTGGAGATGCTGCCGCCCAAGACAGAGAAAGAGGTTAGGGGTTTCCTAGGGAGATTGCAATACGTCAGCATATTCATAGCAAAACTCACTTCGACCTGTGAGCCTATTTTCAAAATATTAAAGAAGGGGAACCCAAGGAATAGAACGATCAATGTCAACGAGCCTTCGAAGCAATAAAAGAATACTTACTGAATCCACCGATATTAGTCCCGCCACGCGCTGGAAAGCCGCTGTTGTTATATCTATCAGTATTCGAGGAGGCTCTAGGGAGCATGTTAGCTCAGTACAATGACCAAGGATGTGAGCATGCTGTCTATTATCTAAGCAAAAAGTTGCACGGATATGAAACGAGGTATACCGCAGTGGAAAAATCATGCTTCGCACTAGTCTGGACCGTTCAAAAGTTGAAGCATATCTTAATAAATTACAAAGTGTGGATAATATGCCGAATGGATCCACTCAAGTATTTGTTCGAAAAACAAACACTCAGTGGGCGATTATCGCAGTGGTTATTCCTCCTCACAGGATTTGAATTGACATACGTCACCTAGAAGGCAATTAAGGGGGGGTAGCAGCCGACTTTTGCACCGAACATTCAATCCTGGGTAAGCCCTTGATGATGACTTCCCCGATGAAGATCTCTTGAACGTTGAATGCGTATGAACATGGAAGATGTATTTTGACGGAGCATCGAATCAATACGGGAATGGAGTTGGAGTTATTTTGATCACACTAGACGACCTGCATATTCCCTTGTCAATCAAACTCAACTTCCGCAATTTGAACAACATTACCGAGTATGAAGCCTGTATCGCGGGGTTGGAGGCATTGCTAGCCCTCAATGTGGATGAAGTAGAGGTCTATGGGGATTCAACATTGGTGATAGCTCAAGTTCAAAATATTTGGAAAACTAAGGAAGAACATCTGAAACCCTACCAAAGCTACCTCGAGAAACTAGCCCTAAAATTCCAGAAAATAACCTTCACTCCTCTACCTAGATCCCAGAACCAGTTCGCCGATGCCCTAGCCACCCTAGCATCATTGATCCACATCCCAAGAAAAGCCCAATTGCAACCTTTAATCATCCAACAAAGCTCTCGACCTGCCCATGAAGCTACCATCAAGTCCATAGAATAAGAATTTGACGATGGGAAACCTTGGTATTTTGATATTTTGAACTTCTTAGAGTGAGAAGCATACCCCGAGGGAGCCACTAGGAAGGACCGACGGGTGTTAAGGTTATTGGCAACACAGTATGTTTTATGCAGTGAGAACTAATTCAAAAGGTCAGCCAATGGCATTTATCTGTTATGTGTCGATAAAGAAGCAGCCCAAATATTGGTTAGTGAAGTACACGAAGGAGAATATGGACCCCACATGAATGGGAGGATGCTAGCTAAAAAGCTGATTTGGTTAGGATGTTACTGGACTACTATGGAAATGGATTGCATGGAGTACGTGAGAAAATGTCACCAGTGTCAGGTCCATGCCAACATGTAGTACACACCTCTGATCGAGTTACACCAGTTGACGTCGCCATGGCCTTTCTCTGTTTGGGCTATAGACATCATGGGTAAGATCACCCCGAAAGCTACAGGAGGACACGAGTATATACTGGTAGCGATCGACTACTTCACAAAATGGGTAGAAGCAAAAGCTTACATGGAATTAAAAGCCAAGCATGTGGCTAAATTCATCGAGACTCACATTATCTACAGGTATGGGGTGCTATACGAGGTCATTTCAGATAATGGATCACACTTTCAGGGGGATGTCCAAGGTGTTTTCTAGAAATACAATATTAAGCATCACAAATCCTCCCCTTATCGGCCACAGACCAACGAAGTAGTAGAAGCGGCTAACAAGAACATAAAGCACATCTTAGAAAAGTCAGCAAAGACTTACAAGAATTGGGTAAAAAAGTTACCAGGGGCATTGTGGGGATATCGAACATCAGTAAAGACGTCTATTGGGGCAACACCCTACGTATTGGTGTATGGGATGGAAGTAGTGTTACCAGTGGAATTAGAAGTTCAATTATTAAGAGTCATGGTAGAAATCCAAATCCCTGAAGTTGAATGGAAAAGGGACCGGTACGAGCAACTGGCGTTATTGGACGAAAAGAGGCTCAAGTCATTGTACCATATGCAAGGATATCAGAGGAGGGTCGCCAGGGCTTTTAACAAGAAGGTGAGGCCAAGAAATCTGAAGGAAGGAGACCTAGTGCTTAAGGAGATGTTGACTTGGGTATCAGATCCTAGGGGCAAGTTCAGGCCCAATTGGGTAGGCTCGTACATCATCAAGGCTATATTGTCAGGAGGAGCAGTCAAGCTAATGGACGAAGAAGGAAATGAGTTCATGTAACCTGTCAACCTAGATCGTTTGCGCAAGTACTATATATGAAGTAGACCCCATCTTGTACTACGAAGGAATTAGAATCAATGCAAAGTTAATTAGAATAAGTTTCATCCATTAAATGGGAACAACTAGTACATCTTATCTTGTTATTATTAACTAAAATGGAAATTACATGAAATGCAATATAATTAGCAAGGGACGCATCAGCGTTGAAAATCATTCCCTCATTCGCTACCATCATGATTATCTTACTTCAGTCTTTTTTGTTTATACCGAACTTTAGCCTCTTTTAACCCCCCCAATGTCATAAATAAGCCAGCCATAGTAAGCAGCAGAAGGACTAATCAACTTAGGGGCAACGATGGAGAAAGCCCGCGTCTTATTAGGCTATGACTCTTGAATATGCTCAATGAGGCGGGCCTGAGTGGACAGATATACCCCATGTGCTTTAAGCAGTGATCCTTGAGGTCTCCCGAATTGCCATTGGATGTGGAGCATAGGATGAGCATAGGACAATAAGACATTTCCCAAAGGCTAGCTAGCAGCATGCTATAACAGAAAATCAGGCCTAAAGTCATGTCGGATATTCTCCACCAAGGATAGTTCCAACGAATACCATAACAAGAAATGTTGGAAAGTGTGTCGCGAAGCTTCTCAATGCTAGGGAAAGGTTTAATCAAGGCTCGACAGTGGTAAAACTATGGTTGGTATGCCTAGGGACTCACCTGGGGTTCTACTACAAGCTGTAAGTGTTCGAATAACCAAATATGGAAAATTGAAAAATAAGCCAGATCCTTTAATGTGTACGCATCATAAATCAATGCATACACATCAAGTGCCTGTGCATACGCACTATAGAAGGAAAAAGCAAAATTGGGCCAAAAGCACAATGAAAAAGAAGGAAAAGACAGGAATAAGGAGGAATTTACCTGTAACAGCAAGGGACTGCTGCCAATAAAAGGAACCTCGCCCCTCACAAACCTATCTAGAGCATTGAGAGTTCTAGCCAAGACCATCATGCTTGGATTGGACCCCCTTAACAGAGGAAGGATCTGCAATAGGGCCACGTCGACGGAATCGAAGGCATCTACAAACAAGTAATGCACCAGGATACAAAAGCAAAGGGCATTCAGATGTTGGGGTTAATTGCCTGTAACTGCAAGAGAGTGTTGGCTGAAGTATGAAACTATAAGTTGGAGGTCTACCCTTAAATTTTAAAACCACTCCCGAGCTATCCTGGTTGGAATGCTGAATAAAGAAGAAATTAGGCCCTCAACTTTGAGCGATACTACGGATGGTAGTAATACATGGTCGAAATCTAGATGCCCAAGGATAGCCCCAAATTCCTCCATGGTGGGGCACACTTCTGTGTTATTGAAACGGAACACATGGCGAGAAGGATCCCAAAATTCTACAGCTAGTTTAAGAAAGTCTTGGTTGACCCGCACTTGGGAGGAATCAAGCAAGGAGGGCAGTTGAAACTGGGAACCAAATTCTTTGCGAGTTTGGCCATCCGAAGATTTGAGCCAATCAAAAAGGTTTGCCATTAGTAGGAAATAGGAGGTGAAAGTGACAGTGCTGGTAAAGTACAAGCGGCGGCTAGGGTAATGAAGCAAAGGCCTTTATAAGGAAAATGTAAAGCGAATGCCCTTTATGAGAAAAAGACAAAAAAGAGAGACTACTGTGGGCCCCAAGAAGCGCAGAATTCTAGGTGATGCATACGCATTAGTGAGTGATGCGTACGCACTTAAAGTAGTGCGTACGCACCAATGATGATGTGTACGCACTACGTACTGATCAGATTGCTGGGTTACCTTGTTTTAGTAACTAAGCCACCCTGTTTCATCAATATTTACACTAAACAAATCAATGAACTATTTCAGAATCAATTTAGGCAGCACACAATAATTCAAGTAAGAAAAGTAAATACTGAAATAAAAACCAAGTGCAAATGTTTAAATACATAAACCTAACATTGAAATTGAAATTATTTTAGGAAGAGAAAGATGGAGTCTAAAAGTCCCTAGGGCCATAAGATAGACCGCTGGATGAACCAGCTCCACCTTTACCTTGCCCATTATCATCATCATCACCACCTCCACCCACATCGGCTGCACCTCCAGGTGCTGGCCCTCTACGCATGCACAAAATAGTTGCAGAATGGGCAGTCAACATCCATTTGAGCTCACCAAACATTTGATAGACAAGCTCCATCTCCGTAAGGGTAAGTTGAAAAATGGAAGCACAATTAGGGCATGCATATTTTAGCTAACTGTTTTACAAGACCTATCATGAAAGAGAAAAAAAAAGGACGATACTTGACGCGTGCCAGGGAGAAAAGGGAGTGGGTGCGTTTGTGGGTCGGAGACAATGGACTCTTCATACGCCTTTCCTTTCTCATCATAAAAAGGAACCGACCACGAGGGAAACACAGGAGGAAGTCCCTCGGGAGGAATGCTAGCATCAAGAGCCTGAGCAGAAGAGTGTTGGGAATCGAACAAGAGGGAAAAATACAAAGGCGGAATATAAAAATTTTTCCTACGATTCCCAATCCCATGAATCTAACTATGCATAACACAAAATCAAACCCTAACTACGAAGAGGGTTAGAACACTTACAGGTTTTTTGTCTTCTCCGTTTTGCTCCAAGCTTCTACTCTGGACAGCGGTGAATGAGCAGCCCAAGTGTGCTGCCTCCAACGGTATCCACACCTAGCTAGAGCTTCAAGCCTTTTTCTTTCTTCTTCCTTGTTGTTGCTAGAGGTGGAGAAGAGAGAGAGAGAGAAGAGAGCCTCCAAAGGGCTGGACTGCTAGGGTTTATTGTGCAAGCCTCTTATGCCATGTCACACATAAGTGTGACTTATATAGGCAGCCCACTAAAGGGGGCTGGCCATGGGGAAGAAACCCTAATAGGGTTATGTGTAATTACTCTTAATTGCACATTAACCCCTATTATTTGTATCAAATACAAATAGGCCCATAAAGAACTATTCTTTATTCACTAAAACCCTTTCTCTCATAGACTTTAAAGCCCTTCTTGCATGATCAGTGTGTGACCCATTGGGTTCACATCATTAAGTAGTAGGAATAGCACAAGGTGTGCACAATGGAACTCTTTCCATTTAGGGTCTAATTGGAACTCCTTCCAATTCCCTAATTGATTATAACTCACTTATATCAATTAGGGCTTCTACTAACCATGAGTAACACCTAGCATATGGCTCATGGTGTGGTCCTTAATGAGGTGAATAGTCATTTACAAAGAACCCTTCTGTTATAGTTTATAGGTTACAATTGCATCCTTCCTTCAACACAATGTCTCTAATTGAACTAATAGGACATGGAAGTCTGTCAAGTCCCTAGTTCAATTACTTTATACTCATTCATAGATATCAACTCATAGATGAACTCATGAAACTCTTTTCATATTCATCCTACCATGGCCATGGATTTAATGAGTTATATTATGAATGCTATATGAGACATTCTCTCTCTTTTTCCTGAGAGTGATGGATCCCTTGTTGATCACTCACATGCCTTCATACACATAGCAGTAGGGCCAATGAACACCTTTGCAGACCCCTGAATAGGATCTGCACTTAGTGTTATCAAACTTCTAAAGCTACATGCATAAGGCAACTATGGTGTCTCAGGTCTAAGGATTACTTGTACCACTATAACAATGAGAAACTGATTGACAGGCAGGATAAAACTCCATTCAGTTTATCTCATATCTTTGGTCACATTCAGTGTACCTATTCTTATAATAGGCACCCACTTGTTGGTTGTAGTGTCTCCACACAAATAGCTTGAGACTAGCTATCCTCCTATAGAGTCAACCTAGCAAGTGCTAGTCCTATGGTTCATTACTGTCCATCATAGTGAACCTTCAACTAGGAATGCTTAAGGAGTTTAGTACAGAGATATATCTATAGTCTCAAAATTACAACTCTTTGTAATTCCATATTCTCAACTCTAACTCCATGGACATATTATGTAAATATAAATGATGCATATAAACATAATAGAATAAGCCCTTTTATTAAATCAATAATAAATGTGACATACATAAATGAAATCAAATGATTGTTCCTAATCCCTAAAAAATCATCTCTATGATTGGCTCTAGGGCATAATCCTAACAATCTCCCACTTGCACTAAAGCCAATCGACCATGTATCGCATACCTATCTTCTCAAGATGTTGGTCTTAGACATAACCAATTATGTTTTAAAGCTTTAGTCAGTAGGTCTACAAAAACTTATGTAGATAATATCTTCTGTAATGTATCTATTACCTCTTCCAATGATTCCTCTAATCACTTGGAATTGCCGCTTTATGTGTTTGGACTTTTGATGAGACCGTGATTCCTATACTTGAGATATAGACCCATTGTTGTCACAAAACAAGGTGTGGGCAACTCAATGGAAGGAATAACTCCAAGTTCTAAATGAACTTATAGATCCAAACAGTCTCTTAGACAATGCAACAATTAATTCACTCTTAATAATGGAATCCACTGTATCTTTCATACAGTTCTTCCATTAAGTATTTCACCAACTAAAGTGAATATAAAATATACCCCATATGGATTATATCCAAATCCATATACCCATCTACTATGAGTTTACAATTTCCATATACAATCCAATATTCCAAATTTGAATTGACTGATAACTATTTGTAACAATTACAACATAATAGATATCAAGTTCAATACATAGTCTAGAATAAGGCTTCTTAACACTTTAAGAACCTTACTTGTGTTATCCTAGGGCACATGCCCTTGAATAATGAATTCTTATCTGAAGTAAATCAGACCTCCCTTAGAATTCTCCATGTTGAACTCCTTCAACATTTCAACTATGTTTGATGACTTGGAGATACTTAGCAATCTATATGATCTATCTCTATAGATCTTGTTGGATGCTTCTACCAAACCTTTCATGAATTAGTTTTTCTCCAAAAACCAAAACAATTAGGATGTCATTCATATATCATTCATAATGATTAGGATGTCATCTATACTTAGGATAAAGAAAAACGATCGCACTTCCACTAACCTTTTATACACTCATGGTCCATCTATACAATGAGAGAAATCAAACAATTTGATTACTTCAACTTTATAGATGTTCTAATTATGAGAACCTTGTAGTCTATTAATAGACTTCTATAACTTACACACTTTTATGGTTTTTCACCATTTGATATAACATCTTTATATCCTTTTTGACATATCTCATATTCAAAATGTGTGTTTATAGATAACAAGATCCAAATGGATTTCAGCATAACTATTCTCAAACAAGTTTCTTTATAGACAACTTTTTGCCTATGTTGAAAACATTCTTAAATAGCCAATCCTTTTAGGTCTCTACCTGTCCATATTGGATTTAATGACTCTTAGTCATTTCTCAAGTTGATGTCAAACATCGCCTAATCATAATCAATAGGATTATCTTGGTGATCTTTATCACCAAAGAACAATTCTTTCACATTCTAATGGAGATACAATATCTCTCTTATGTTAAAGAAATATCCAATTTGATCTATGAAGAGAATGTGGTGTAATTAAAGGTTTTGCCTCAATAGGGGCAAGGGTTGGATCTTTGTTGGTTTGTGGCTTTACAAACAATTCTGTAAATTCTATCTACTTTTGCATCTTTCTTGAATGAACTCTTTCTCAAGAAAATCCAGCAATCATCCTAATGGACAACTTTTGTTCATTAGAGTAATAGAAATACTATCCCAACCACTTTTAGGATATACCACAATTCAACACTTGCTTGACCTTATTTCCAGATTGTCTACATTATGTTTCCAGACAAACGTAGCACAAGCCCAAGCCTTAACTTCTTTAAGTTGGGTTTCTTCCCATATTATATCTGATATAATTGGGACAAAACTGGAGTGAACCCTAAATTATCAATATGTAGCAATTTTAAGGTATATCCTAGATGGATACATTAGTAAAACTCATCATGGATCAAACCATATCTTAATAGGGTTCAATTTGTTCTCTTAGATTCACCATTGAGCTATGGTATTCTAAGATGAGTCTACTATAATTGAATGCGTGCTCTACATGACTATATACATCACAATGTATTAGTCAAATTATAAATGTAACTCTTTCACTTCACCAAGTAAAAGATGGGTTTGGTCATCTCATAACCAAATCATAATCGTTACATTTAAATGAGAGTCTCTACATCTCTTGTATTCTCGAAATACGTTGCATTCGCTCTAATTAGTCATTTAAATTCAGAAATCAAATTTCTAGAATGTCTTAAATGGCCTAGTTAAGAAATAAGTTCCCAAAATTAATCTAGCAACTCTTGCTCTATTAAAATTTTTAAAGGTAACTTATTATCTACTTAACTTTCTGCTTTGATTTAGATTACACTAGAATCCAAAAACCAAGAAGCAGAACTAACCAACAATTTAGTTTAGAGCATGAACCAAAACTTCAAAAGTTTGGTTCTTCTAGGAAGACTGATACTTTATCAAGTTCCCTTTACAATACCTTATGTTTACTACAAAATAATTATATTTCTTTGTCTTTGACTTTTCAAGACTTGCTTTCCTCTATGCTTCCATTTTAAATCACATCTAGCTTCTCAAGCTATTCTATGTGATTAATCATTTTTCAAAAGAATGATTATTAATAAACAACTTTTATTACATCCTAGTCCAGAAGAAGTCCTTTACAAGTACTATACTTTATAGTATTATTTTACTCACAATACAACCTTTGTATGTGATGTAGGACATCAAAGGCACTTGCATTGACTAATTTTGCTTCTGAAGCTCATTAGTCATCAATACTATCATATAGCATGGCAACAAGATGCCAATTGCGCATAGTGTCTTTTTCTTCTTAGGATGTTTTATGGAGGGCCTTTAAGAAAAGGCCTAATAACATATGAACAATCTTTTGAAATTAAGAACAATTCTCAATTTCCTAAGTCAATCAAAGAAATCGGGTTTAGTCAAACTATCAATATCCTATATATTAGGAAATAGGGGTTTTGAGGTGAGTAATTAGGTAATCTACATAAACAGAGAATTAGATTTCATTTTTATCCATAATGATTGGGTCTTTAATCATATGGTACCTCCCACTATTTTATCAAATTCCATACACCCTCTAATGGAATTCGGGAATCTCATTCCTAATGGGGATTGGGGTCCCACTGTGACCTAGAAGCCTCACATGTTAGTTTCTTGACTTCTAACCCACAATAAGAAGACAACTCTTTGTCTATTGCTTCATAAGCAAGTTCCAATCGTTTTGCCTCTAGGGAACATACACCTCACATGTTAGTTTCTTGGAATACTTCCCTAGTTAAGTTAAACCCATCATTCACACAGGTATGTTTCGCCAAATATATACCTCACATGTTAGTTTCTTGGTATATACCAGTTTAGGCACCCCATGATATCTCATATGTGATAGTTTCAAGTAATGTCTTTAACATGGGTAGCTCCTACATGTCTGCAGCCAGGTACCCACATTAAGGGACGTTAGATGATCCTATAATGATGGAAGGCAATGAAGAATTCATTCCCCAATGACTTCTCCATTTTCAACTTAATATTAAATAAGAGGGGTTTTAAAGGGTCTCATCAAATTGACATGCATCCTATGTATCAAAATTTAAATATATAAATTATGCTATTTATAATCGTACATCTCATGCTATTATAAATCATACATCGCATGCTATTATATATATCAACATATATAAAGTACCATATTTTGATATTAGTCCCTAAGTGAATAGGTAACATATACCAAACTATAGTATTGGAGCTAATACAATTATCTCATAAATTTAAGCTCCCACTATGATGATTATGGACTTTGAGAGGATTCAATCCAAGCCAATAGATTGAATCCAAGGTCTAAGGTGGGTGTAGGTGATCGTAAAATAAACCATTCGTAACATGCATGCTTTCTTGAAACACTTCTCTAAGCTTTCAAGTCCTTCAATCTGCTCCCTTGGCTTTATGGTCTCCACCATTGGCTTGTTGGGCTCTATCATGCTCCTTTGGGTCCACCATGCTCCTTAGTGCGCTCTCGATTACATAACATTTACATAATTTAAAGAAAGGGATACATAAGGGGAATGTGGGGTACATAAGAGAATGATAGAGAGAGAGGGAGAGGGAAGGTGGCATGCAAGCCCCAAATAAATTACATCACCTTAATAAAATTACAACTCTTGTAAATAATAACATCCCATTCATAAGACGGCCAATCACAATTGGTTTAAAGGGTATAGTCCATAATCATCATCCAAACACATACATACAATCTCATTGCATAATGTAAAGAAAAACTGTAAGCATTAAAACATATGGGCATTATGGTAATTCTCTTGAATGATTTACATTAATCTCATTAATGCATCCTAATCTTATTAGGTTTAAACAAAAATATCCAGAATTAAATAAAGTCTTAACATTTAAGACATTTAGTTTCAATTAATCAAATTAATAGAAACATATAAAGTTTCCTAAAATAACTCTAATATCCAATATTAGGGTTTCCTTATTTAAACAAAACAATTTCATTTAATTAAGAATTTCCAGATTTTAATTTAATCCCCAATTGTATTTTAAACCATTTAAAACATTATAAAATTAATCAATATTAATTAAATAATTAACATGGGAATTAAATAAAATCAATTAAATGATGAATTAGTGCATTAGGGTTTCCTAAAACCCTAAACCCTAAATGCATAACCCTAAACCCTAAATGCAAGCCCTAATCATTAAATGCCTTATGATTGGTCATTTAATGACCAATCATTAAAACCCTAGGTTCATACGGTATTTAATAAAAGGGATTAGGGTTTAATTAATGCCAAATAGGGTATTTATTACCCTTAATTAATTACACTAATTAGGGTTATCAAAACCCTAACCCTAGACATCATTAATGGTATTAATTATGCCCTAACAATTAATAACCATGATTGGTCATTTAATGACCAATCATTAACTCTTAATTAAGGTAATTAATATTCCAATTAGGGTTTTAATTAATGCCATAATGAAATTAGGGTTTCATCATTAACTCAAAATTAGGGTTTCATCCTTAACTCTATGCAGCCGTCACTACCAGGGGGCTGCCTGAGCTTGGCTAGGCTGCCATGGCCACCAACGGCTGTGGGAGGCCATGGCCAGCCAAGGGAGAGGACTACAGGGGTGTGGACAAGCCCTTGGACACGTGAGAAGAGGTGGAAGTGGCTGCCATCATCAAGAACAATTAGGGTTTCCAAAACCCATTGCTGGAGCCATTGTTGCAGACCTTCAAGGTCACAATAGCTTCTAAAACCTTATCAATTCGACTCCTCCATTGAAACCAGCTTTTGTATCATGTCCCTACATGAAATACTAAGCTAATAGAAGAGGTTTGGATGATCAAATCATCACCAATTGTTCTAAACAATTAAAACAACAGTAGGCTGCCCAGAATTTGACAGCACACTGTCCATGGTCAGAAATTGATTTAAAACCCAGCAAGATGAATGAATTAGGCTACCAAACGAATTTTCCCAGTATCCTACATGTCTTAGGAAACTAATGCAATTGGTTTCATGCAATTTGGAGTTCCCTAACTCAAGTTCTAGTCAAAACTCCATTGATGACTTTTCTGCAGAGAAAATCTGCTATGCTGTTCATGAAAAATTTTCAAACTTTTTGAATCTTTTTCCATCAAAACCTTTTTGAAACTTAAAGAAAATCATATACATGATATATAATGATCCTACAATGATCTTCCATCATAAATACAGCAGCTTTAATTAGAATTAATTGCAAGAACCTTAGGGTTCTAAAACCCAGATTCAGCCTCCATGGTGTTCTTCTCCTTCTTCCTTCTGTTCTAGCATCTTAATCCAATTATGATGCATCTAAATGCTTGGGAACCTTTCCCTACCATGTCTAGAACATAACCCAAGTGGTGGCAACCATTGCCATGCCTTTGATCTCCATCAATAACTCAAAGTTGTGGCTATTGCATCATTCCCGAGCAAAACTGTCTTTCCAGACAGCCTGTAGTAAAAAATTCATAACTTTCACTACAGAACTCGGATTGACGCACGATTTGTTGGGTTGGAAAGCTTATTCGAAGAGCTTTCTAACCATATATGGCTCGAAAATTTTGGAGAAGAACTCTGAATTCGGCATGCAAAACAAGATGACGGTTTTTCATGGCAACCATGAAAACTGTTCATAACAGTTTTATAAAACCCTAGTTTCCTTATTCTTCTTCTCCAAACTCAAACCCTATGCAACCTATTGCATCCATGGATACACTTAGCCATCAATTAGAAGAGGAGTAGAAGAGAATTGACCTAGGGTTCCAAACCCTAGGTTCAGCCATGGAGGAAAACCAATTATGCAGAAAAAATTTTCCAGATTTTTGAATCATTCAACTACACCATAATTACCAGCCCATATGTATTTTGTATTATGCATAATCATGGCTCTGATACCACTGTTGGGAATCGAACAAGAGGGAAAAATACAAAGGCGGAATATAAAAATTTTTCCTACGATTCCCAATCCCATGAATCTAACTATGCATAACACAAAATCAAACACTAACTACGAAGAGGGTTAGAACACTTACAGGTTTTTTGTCTTCTCCGTTTTGCTCCAAGCTTCTACTCCGGACAGCGGTGAATGAGCAGCCCAAGTGTGCTGCCTCCAACGGTATCCACACCTAGCTAGAGCTTCAAGCCTTTTTCTTTCTTCTTCCTTGTTGTTGCTAGAGGTGGAGAAGAGAGAGAGAGAGAAGAGAGCCTCCAAAGGGCTGGACTGCTAGGGTTTATTGTGCAAGCCTCTTATGCCATGTCACACATAAGTGTGACTTATATAGGCAGCCCACTAAAGGGGGCTGGCCATGGGGAAGAAACCCTAATAGGGTTATGTGTAATTACTCTTAATTGCACATTAACCCCTATTATTTGTATCAAATACAAATAGGCCCATAAAGAACTATTCTTTATTCACTAAAACCCTTTCTCTCATAGACTTTAAAGCCCTTCTTGCATGATCAGTGTGTGACCCATTGGGTTCACATCATTAAGTAGTAGGAATAGCACAAGGTGTGCACAATGGAACTCTTTCCATTTAGGGTCTAATTGGAACTCCTTCCAATTCCCTAATTGATTATAACTCACTTATATCAATTAGGGCTTCTACTAACCATGAGTAACACCTAGCATATGGCTCATGGTGTGGTCCTTAATGAGGTGAATAGTCATTTACAAAGAACCCTTCTGTTATAGTTTATAGGTTACAATTGCATCCTTCCTTCAACACAATGTCTCTAATTGAACTAATAGGACATGGAAGTCTGTCAAGTCCCTAGTTCAATTACTTTATACTCATTCATAGATATCAACTCATAGATGAACTCATGAAACTCTTTTCATATTCATCCTACCATGGCCATGGATTTAATGAGTTATATTATGAATGCTATATGAGACATTCTCTCTCTTTTTCCTGAGAGTGATGGATCCCTTGTTGATCACTCACATGCCTTCATACACATAGCAGTAGGGCCAATGAATACCTTTGCAGACCCCTGAATAGGATCTGCACTTAGTGTTATCAAACTTCTAAAGCTACATGCATAAGGCAACTATGGTGTCTCAGGTCTAAGGATTACTTGTACCACTATAACAATGAGAAACTGATTGACAGGCAGGATAAAACTCCATTCAGTTTATCTCATATCTTTGGTCACATTCAGTGTACCTATTCTTATAATAGGCACCCACTTGTTGGTTGTAGTGTCTCCACACAAATAGCTTGAGACTAGCTATCCTCCTATAGAGTCAACCTAGCAAGTGCTAGTCCTATGGTTCATTACTGTCCATTATAGTGAACCTTCAACTAGGAATGCTTAAGGAGTTTAGTACAGAGATATATCTATAGTCTCAAAATTACAACTCTTTGTAATTCCATATTCTCAACTCTAACTCCATGGACATATTATGTAAATATAAATGATGCATATAAACATAATAGAATAAGCCCTTTTATTAAATCAATAATAAATGTGACATACATAAATGAAATCAAATGATTGTTCCTAATCCCTAAAAAATCATCTCTATGATTGGCTCTAGGGCATAATCCTAACAAAGAGAATACAATGTTAAGGGAAAATTTACGGAAAGCAAAACAATAAAAGGATTAGGACAGAATGGATACCTGGTGACCAATAAAACGAAGCATGAGGCGCTCCTTAGCAAAAGTGGCATAATCATGCTTTAAGCTCAGTAGACGGTACAAGTAATGAATGCCACCTCGCTACTCATCCAAATCCAACTCACCTATCTGATAAGGCACCAAAGAGAATGCAAAAGGATCATAAGGAACTCGGGCGCACAACTCAAGATCTGCAGTCAGTTGAGGCACGACCCTCTCGGCAAAGTAAAAGGCTCGGGCATGGGGATAGGACAGCAAATAGGACACCTAAGCCATGGCGCGTGCATCCTCCTCCCACTCAGAAGGGCCATCCTCAGCTCGACCAACCTAAGGGCAGGGATTCACCTATCGTCAGGATATGATCAGACAAAAGAAACAAAAAGGGGGAAAGAGCAAACATAAAGCAAGAAGTAGACCATACACACTCAAGCTTGTCTAGGAACTCCCAGACTCTAATGTGGGATACGTCCTCCTGATCACCCAGAAGTCTCAAGTCAATGTACTCGTGAGCCCACAGCTGCAAAACAAAAAAAGATTCTCAATAAGCATCTTAAGGGGAAAGAAAAGCATGAAAATAGAAAAAAAAAAATGGAACCCGCATATGGCTACTTACCACCTACAGCCTCCAGTAGCCCATTAAAGAGTCGGATTTTACCTGACTAAGTGCATCCATGGTGGCATAAAGGTGTGCCAAGATAGCCGACCCCATCTATACTTGTATGCAGCCTTGAGATCCTCCAATGATAGGAGCCAACCCAGCTCAAAAGTCTATGCAGCATTAGGGACTAGAAAAGCTCCTAGGAGATTGAGAATAAAGGCCCGAGCTATAGTAATGCGCTCCTCTGCAGTACCTTGTCCTTTCCCAAGAAACTCGGTATGCAAGGTTGGATACTTCATGGTGGCATTGGGGCAAGGCATGCCCAACAAGCGCTGTGTCAGCGCCTTTCTCTGGTCCTCCGTCAGCTCAAAAGTAAAAGGCCTTCTCCTCATCCAAAGGCCCGTTAGACGGTGAAAGTCATAAGAAGTACGAGTCCACTCCCTACCTGCTAAGTGGAAGGTATGGATGGTGTCCCACCATCTCTTTGCCAAGCAGAAAACCAAGGTGTTGCTGCTCTCCTGGTGAATAGTCATTGCGGCCACAGTCCCAAATCCGACATCCAACACCAACTGCTCGATATCGGGGGTCAACCGGTCCCACCAAGTCGTCAAACTCTCCAAATTGCAACGACCACTTTTCTTCTTTAGAATCTGAAAAGATGAAAAAGCCCAGGTAAATACAGGGTACAGGTAAGTCTAGATTTAAATCAATTCTGTTCAGAACATGCGTGGTGCGTACGCATTAGCTAAAATGCATACGCATTCATCCCAATGCATACGCATCAAAACCCTAGTGCGTACGCATCAACATTCAAGATTATCAAGTCTCTGCTTTTATATTGTGTTTCATTAACTCATGGTGCATATGCACTGTCATCAATGCGTACGCACTTAACTCAATGCGTACGCACTGCACTTATATGCGTACACACCCAGGACCCTGGTTCGTCTTCCACCTCGGGACCAAGTACCCCATTCACCCAAAACTCAGATTTCACAAGTTTTCTTTAGTTTTTATGACACATGCAGACATATTATGATCATTTGAAGATAAAGTTCACATTTTTATGGCTAATGAAAGATAAAAATCGAATCTTAGAGACATACATATTCAACAATGGAAGAATGGGTTTCAAAACTCATTCCTTGTTGCCACATAATATAGGAGAGATGTTCCTGTGGCTTGAAGATGATGTCAGGGATTTGCTGTAGGTTGAGTCGTGTATCCCAACAATTGATGGTGAACCCATCTTCATCATCGTAGAATCGTTTGTTCTTGGGAGGCATGTTTGCCGGCGAAAGAGTTGCAGGGAGAAAGTGAGAAGAAAAAAAGGAGAAGAATAGGAAGATAAGAGGAGAAGAATGACAATTTGAAAGAGAACGGGTTTGGGAGAGAATTAAGGGAGGGTTTTTATGAGAGAAGAGTGAGTGGGAAAGGGAGTTATGGAGGAATGGGGAGTGATTTTTGGGGTAATGGGAAGAGTCGCTGGAGAAGAAGAGGTGGTTCAGAATTTAAAACATCCTTAAAGAAAATGATACCGTTTCATTTTATATTTTTGGTAGAAACACAGTTAATGTGTACACACCATAGTAGGCTGCGCACGCATAGGACACCCATGCGTACGCACTGTGTCCTCCTCCACGTAATTCTAGATTCCATACCGCATCGTCGTGTGACAAACCCGATACTACTGAATTTACACCCAATCTGAGGTCTGATAATAACGAATCTACGCCCACTCCGGGGCCCAAGATAATTGAATCTACGCCCACTCCGGGGCCCAAGATAACTGAATCTACGCCCACTCCGGGGCCCAAGATAACTGAATCTGTGCCCACTCCGGGGCCTGAGATAAATGAATTTGTACCTACTCTGAGGTCTGATATGACTAAATGCACGCCCATTCAGGGGCTCGAGGTAAATAGAATTGCACCCGCTCTGGGGTCCAACACAACCAAGTTCGTGCCCACTCCGGGGCTCGAGAGAAAAAGAATTGGTACCAACTCTGGGGTCCGACACGATTGAGTTCATGCCCACTCCGGGGCCCAAGGTAACTGAATTTGCGCCTGCTCTGGGGCCTAATGTATCCTTTTAACCCACTCTGGGGTCTATTTTATTCTTTAGATAACTTTCATCCACTGATTTATACCTGTTGACATCCTCGTTATGGCCTAAACGAGGTCGGATTCTCACATATGCATGAACTATGGTGGGTCTTATCCCTTGCAAAAGGGTATGTAGGTAGTTAGGTGACCCCTAATTCGACCCCATGCATGGTAACTGTCACACCCCATTTTTGCCACCTTAGCTAGGGTTCGTCATTGCATGTGTCTTTTTGTTTCCTTTTTGAGTCTAGTCTTTTGCATTGAGTTTCTAGGGTCCTAAGGATGGTGTGTATGAATTTTGGTTCAATTTGGAGTTGATCTTGAGGGTTAATAAGAACTTTTGTGACTTGAGGGGTATAATCGTCTTTTTGGTCACAAACTTTCCATTTGACCTTGAAATGATCTCCAAGTTGTCAATTGGAGTTCATATGGATGCATTTGAGGTATTTATGGGTTCAATTCGATGAATTGATGGTTCGGGATTAGAATGGCTCAACAAGGCTTAGGTTGGCTAAGAGACCTACTTCGGGTTAGCCCAAATTGGTTCATGATTTTCACTCTATGACTACTCATTTGACCTTGATTAGTCTTAATTTCATCCCCAAATGTGTTTAGGGAGGTTGAATTTCGAATTGGAAAGCATTCGGTACGACCCTATGTACATACCTAAGCTAAGCGATAGTGAGGCATAGCGATTAACCGCCTTTGTAGGACCCAACCACGCAGCCATGGCTAGGGTTTCTTGCCCTCAAGTGACTCAAATTACATTCCCCTTCGAGACACGGTCATTTTGGCTTTCGTTTCGTCAAAATCAGAGTTGATTTGAGCCCTGAAACACATTTGGAAGCCGAAAGGGGTCAAAAATGGGCTGAGGATGACATGGCCTCGGGTGACCACCCAGGCCTGGGTGGCTAGCCGCCAGAGCCCAGGCTGCTAGCTGCCCAACCCCAGGTGGTCACCCGAGCCACTTTCCTTTTTTGAGTCTTGACGCGGCTCCCTCCCTATTTCCTCAGATTTGCTCGCCTCCAGCCGCCATTTAACCCTAATTTCAGCCCTATTTGACCTACTTGAGCTCCAAGGGAACCTCTAAAAGCCCTTGGATCAATCCCTAGGGTTTTAATCCCAACCATTGAGGGTTTCCCCTCAATCCCTATAAATACCCCCTTATACTTCAGTAATAGGGGAGGCAATTTCTGAAGTGTGAGGCATGTGTGAGACTTGGAGGCTATGACAGCCATCCTTAGGGTAGTTTAACCTAAACTTTGAGTGAGAAAGTGAGAGAGAGAGAGCTTGAAGGAGGGCTGGAGCTTTGTTTGAAGGCTTGAAGGAAGGAATTTCCAGCAGTACAATAAGAGAAGGAGGACTCTCTACAGCAGCAAAAGGGGACTTCACCATAGGTATACCCTCTCTTCTCCTCTTCTCTTTTTTAAAGTTAGGGTTTTTTGTATAGAATAGCATGATTTTATGTCAAAGCACATGTCTTTATCATGTTTTCCTACTTCTATTAGCTAGTATGCATGTTTAGGATGATATTCATGGGCTGTTTAGTATGCTAGGATGTTATTCCATGTGATTTACTGCATGTTTGGGACTTTAGGATTTCCTTAGTGCTGAAATTGGTTTTCTGCATGAAATAACTCTTTCGCATATTAAAACTTATGTTTTTTTATCGTATTTTGTTGTTTCTATTAGCTAGTATGCATGTTTAGGATGATATTCATGGGCTGTTTAGTATGCTAGGATGTTATTCCATGTGATTTACTGCATGTTTGGGACTTTAGGGTTTCCTTAATGCTGAAATTGGTTTTCTGCATGAAATGACTCTTTCGCATATTAAAGCTTATGTTTTTATCGTATTTTGTTGTTTCTATTAGCTAGTATGCATGTTTAGGATGATATTCATGGGCTGTTTAGTATGCTAGGATGCTATTCCATGTGATTTACTACGTGTTTGGGATTCTAGGGTTTCCTTAATGCTGAAATTGAGTTTATGCTTAGAATAGCTCTATTTCATGTGAAAGTCTATGTCTTTATCATGTGTGGATCATTCTATTGATTAATATGCATGGTTAGAATGCTGTTCATATTCTGTTTTGCATGATTTAGGGTTATTTCATGGGATTTTATGCACTAGTGTGATTCTAGGGTTTTTATCATCCTTGTGTTGGTTTAGTTGCATATAGCATGATAGCTTAGGGATTTTCTCTGTTTTTTCTTCATAGTTGCTGCATATGTGTTCCATATTAGGTAACTATGATATTTATAGCATTTATATAGTTGATTTTAGGGTTTTTTGCATGTCATTGCATGTAGGGTTGAGTTAGGGTTTTAGTTAGCTTATGATTCATGTTGTTTGCATGATTTGTGGTTGATTTTAAGCTCTATTTCAATTCTGTCCAGATCTGTTTAATGGCTTTAATGATGAGTTTTGAGCATGTGTTAGCCTATGTTTGGGCATGATAATTGCTTGATTGGAACCTAGTTTGGTTGGTTGGTATTTTTGGTATATTTTGCATGCAAATTGCAGGTGCTTGACAAGTACAACAGATGCAACTACCCCACCAATGTGGGGTGGTTATTTTGGCTATTGCGGGATGAAATCTTGCAAATAAGATAATTACCCTATGCAATAGGATGGTTATTTTGACAGGTTGCTTTTGCTTAAAGGTAAGTAGGGTATAAGGGTGCCCCAATTCACCCTTCTTTCCTTTCCTTGAAACTTTCCCTTTCTCCCCCCTAGGGTTGTTTCCTAATAGGGGAACATGGCAATCCTTATAGTTTCCTTTCGTAACAAATGCTTTTTAAATCAAAGTTTTCATATTTGTCAAATTCCATATTTACCAAAAATCTTTTGAGAATCATTTATTTTGGAAACTTACCATGTTTTACTTAAAAGGAAACTTAGGGTTTACCATAGGCCTCTATTAGGTTATAACCTTATTCCCTTTCGAACTACGTGGACTTTGATCCATGTATTTCCATACATGGTACGTTGGCGCTCTTCGTGAGGTTCAAGTCCGCCCTAGGATACAAAGTATCCTAGGTTTTCTCCCCTCCCTCTTTCTTTTTCTATTTTTCTTTGATTTACTTGACTATATAGATGAATGAATGAATGATATGCATGCTGTCTTGTGATGATAATTGTTGATTTGTGTGTGATTAAGACTTTAATTTAGCCCAATTAAATTAAGAGACCGTTTAGGGCGATATGGGTGCCTATAGGCTTTGCCTAGAACCTTCCTATATCGTAACTTAGCCTCCGAATCCCCGATTTCTCTGGTTTCCAAAAGATCATTTGCCTTACCATTTTTAAATATGGAGTCAATCTTTTGTTTTCCTCAAACAAAACCGTTTTTTAGGGTTTTCCTTTTTTCCTTCAAAAAATAAGGTGGCGACTCCTTTCCTTTTGAATCCCTGTGGGCCACCTACCTTTTTTTTTTAGGGTCCACAGCTTTGGCGACTCCACTGGGGATTTGTGGGCTAGACTCTATACAACTTGATTGGGCTAAGTTAATTTCTTTTGTTTAATTAAAATCAATCACATTGCATCCGCTTGATTGTGTGCTTTCATTTATTGCATTGTTTGCGCAAACTCTTGCATGTTAGGATCGATGTCCCTTGCCACTGACGGGCCTAGCCTCAACCTTGGTTTTCCTGATTCCATGTGTTGGGGCGAAAGCTCTCAACCTCTCTTGCTAAGTACCCTTGGGCTTGCCATTGGGTATATAAAATGAGTTAATCACGTACTGCTGGACCCACGCGGCGTTCCTGATGCCACATGTGGTTAGGTATAAAGATTGCTCAAGCAAGTGAAGGACCCCAGCCTACTCTTATCATTAGTCCATATAGACAGACTTGTAGGGCACTATGGTTTCACCCTTATGCACCCACTTTGTTTGTAATGATATCATGACCGTGTTTGTGATGTGCTTAATGGAAAATTAATAGAGGACCTTTGCACCCTATATCCTTAATACGTACCTTTCGCCCATGACCCTTGTAAAGATGACTGGATTAAAAGGGACTAATTGAGTATATATGGCGTGAAGTCATTGAGACAAATATGGAAGCCTAGGACATACCCTTAGGATGAGAGACTGATTGTTCCCTTTCTTAGAGGAGTGAGAGGACGTACTGGCTTGGATCCGCGACCAGCAAGGGCGCTTAGTGAAGATTGATCCTACCAACCAGTCAAATATGGCCAATGAAGCAACTAATGAAGGGGGTTTTGATGTTGAGACTTGTTTGAAGGCTATCATGACCAAGCTTGATTACACCACTGATGTATCCGAAAGAGCATTGAAAATGGCCCAAGATATCCAACATAAGATGTCGGAACCCGAACAGAATAATGGCCGTACCCCGGGGGATAACACCGAAAATGGGACCAAGTCTGGAGAAGGCACTAAGACCAATGAGGGAGGAAATACTAAGCCCAAGGGAAATGAATCACCCGAAATTTTTAACCTAGAAGGGGGAAGTAAGGGGAAGACCTCTGATACAGACTCTGTGTTGGCTAGCAAGGTAGAAGCATTGGAAAGAACTATAAAGGGAATTCATAGGACAGATGACATGGTGGATGTACGTACCCTATCTTTGTTCCCTCAAGCTCGTATTCCACTACAATTCAAGATGCCCGAATTAGAAAAGTTTGATGGAACGGGTTACCCTAAGACCCATTTGAAGATGTATGTACGAGCTATGCACCCTCGAGGAGCAACAGATGAACTCTTGGCCCAAATGTTCCATGAAACCCTAGCCACTTCTGCTCTAAAGTGGTTCCTAGCCTTGGATGAGAATAGAACCCGGACTTGGGAGGACATATGTAATGAGTTTTCAGAGCACTACAAGTACAACACTAAGGTGGATGTCACAAGAAGGGACCTAAAGACCACGAAACAAGGGGCTGATGAGACTTTCTCCGCTTTCATTACAAGGTGGAGGCAAAAGGTCTCGAAAATTGCAGATAGGCCGAATGAGGAAGATCAGATTCAGTTGGTGGTTAAGAACCTATTGCCGGTGTATCACATGTTAGGATTATGCCCTAGAGCCAATCATAGAGATGATTGTTTAGGGATTAGGAACAATCATTTGATTTCATTTATGTATGTCACATTTATTATTGATTTAATAAAATGGCTTATTCTATTATGTTTATATGCATCATTTATATTTACATAATATGTCCATGGAGTTAGAGTTGAGAATATGGAATTACAAAGAGTTGTAATTTTGAGACTATAGATATATCTCTGTACTAAACTCCTAAAGCATTCCTAGTTGAAGGTTCACTATGATGGACAGTGAGAAACCATAAGACTAGCACTTGTTAGGTTGACTCTATAGGAGGATAGCTAGTCTCAAGCTATTTGTGTGGAGACACTACAACCAACAAGTGGGTGCCTATTGCGAGAATAGGTACACTGAATGTGATCAAAGATATGAGATAAACTGAATGGAGTTTTATCCTGCCTGTCAATCAGTTTCTCATTGTTATAGTGGTACAAGTAATCCTTAGACCTGAGACACCATAGTTGCCTTATGCATGTAGCTTTAGAAGTTTGATAACACTAAGTGCAGATCCTATTCAGGGGTCTGCAAAGGTGTTCATTGGCCCTACTGCTATGTGTATGAAGGCATGTGAGTGATCAACAAGGGATTCATCACTCTCAGGAAAAAGAGAGAGAATGTCTCATATAGCATTCATAATATAACTTATTAAATCCATGGCCATGGTAGGATGAATATGAAAAGAGTTTCATGAGTTCATCAATGAGTTGATATTCATGATCGAGTATAAAGTAATTAAACTAGGGACTTGACAGACTTCCATGTCCTATTAGTTTAATTAGAGACATTGTGTTGAAGGAAGGATGCAATTGTAACCTATAAACTATAACAGAAGGGTTCTTTGTTAGATACTTATTCACCTCATTAAGGACAACACCATGAACCATATGCTAGGTGTTATTCATGTTAGGATTATGCCCTAGAGCCAATCATAGAGATGATTGTTTAGGGATTAGGAACAATCATTTGATTTCATTTATGTATGTCACATTTATTATTGATTTAATAAAAGGGCTTATTCTATTATGTTTATATGCATCATTTATATTTACATAATATGTCCATGGAGTTAGAGTTGAGAATATGGAATTACAAAGAGTTGTAATTTTGAGACTATAGATATATCTCTGTACTAAACTCCTAAAGCATTCCTAGTTGAAGGTTCACTATGATGGACAGTAATGAACCATAGGACTAGCACTTGTTAGGTTGACTCTATAGGAGGATAGCTAGTCTCAAGCTATTTGTGTGGAGACACTACAACCAACAAGTGGGTGCCTATTATAAGAATAGGTACACTGAATGTGACCAAAGATATGAGATAAACTGAATGGAGTTTTATCCTGCCTGTCAATCAGTTTCTCATTGTTATAGTGGTACAAGTAATCCTTAGACCTGAGACACCATAGTTGCCTTATGCATGTAGCTTTAGAAGTTTGATAACACTAAGTGCAGATCCTATTCAAGGGTCTGCAAAGGTGTTCATTGGCCCTACTGCTATGTGTATGAAGGCATGTGAGTGATCAACAAGGGATCCATCACTCTTAGGAAAAAGAGAGAGAATGTCTCATATAGCATTCATAATATAACTCATTAAATCCATGGGCATGGTAGGATGAATATGAAAAGAGTTTCATGAGTTCATCTATGAGTTGATATCTATGAATGAGTATAAAGTAATTGAACTAGGGACTTGACAGACTTCCATGTCCTATTAGTTCAATTGGAGACATTGTGTTGAAGGAAGGATGCAATTGTAACTTATAAACTATAACAGAAGGGTTCTTTGTAAATGACTATTCACCTCATTAAGGACCACACCATGAGCCATATGCTAGGTGTTACTCATGGTTAGTAGAAGCCCTAATTGATATAAGTGAGTTATAATCAATTAGGGAATTGGAAGGAGTTCCAATTAGACCCTAAATGGAAAGAGTTCCATTGTGCACACCTCGTGCTATTCCTACTACTTAATGATGTGAACCCAATGGGTCACACACTGATCATGCAAGAAGGGCTTTAAAGTCTATGAGAGAAAGGGTTTTAGTGAATAAAGAATAGTTCTTTATAGGCCTATTTGTATTTGATACAAATAATAGGGGTTAATATGCAATTAAGTGTAATTACACATAACCCTATTAGGGTTTCTTCCCCATGGCCAGCCCCCTTTAGTGGGCTGCCTATATAAGTCACACTTATGTGTGACATGGCATAATAGGCTTGCACAATAAACCCTAGCCGTCCAGCCCTTTGGAGGCTCTCTTCTCTCTCTCTCTCTTCTCCACCTCTAGCAACAACAAGGAAGAAGAAAGAAAAGGCTTGAAGCTCTAGCTAGGTGTGGATACCGTTGGAGGCAGCACACTTGGGCTGCTCATTCACCGCTGTCCGGAGTAGAAGCTTGGAGCAAAACGGAAAAGACAAAAATCCTGTAAGTGTTCTAACCCTCTTCGTAGTTAGGGTTTGATTTTGTGTTATGCATAGTTAGATTCATGGGATTGGGAATCGTAGGAAATTTTTTTTTATATTCCGCACTTCTATTTTTCCCTCTTGTTCGATTCCCAACAGTGGTATCAGAGCCATGATTATGCATAATACAAAATACATATGGGCTGGTAATTATGGTGTAGTTGAATGATTCAAAAATCTGGAAAATTTTTTCTGCATAATTGGTTTTCCTCCATGGCTGAACCTAGGGTTTGGAACCCTAGGTCAATTCTCTTCTACTCCTCTTCTAATTGATGGTTAAGTGTATCCATGGATGCAATAGGTTGCATAGGGTTTGAGTTTGGAGAAGAAGAATAAGGAAACTAGGGTTTTATAAAACTGTTATGAACAGTTTTCATGGTTGCCATGAAAAACCGTCATCTTGTTTTGCCTGCCGAATTCAGAGTTCTTCTCCAAAATTTTCGAGCCATATATGGTTAGAAAGCTCTTTGAATAAGCTTTCCAACCCAACAAACGGTGCATCAATCTGAGTTCTGTAGTGAAAGTTATGAATTTTTTACTACAGGCTGTCTGGAAAGACAGTTTTGCTCGGGAATGATGCAATAGCCACAACTTTGAGTTATTGATGGAGATCAAAGGCATGGCAATGGTTGCCACCACTTGGGTTATGTTCTAGACATGGTAGGGAAAGGTTCCCAAGCATTTAGATGCATCATAATTGGATTAAGATGCTAGAACAGAAGGAAGAAGGAGAAGAACACCATGGAGGCTGAATCTGGGTTTTAGAACCCTAAGGTTCTTGCAATTAATTCTAATTAAAGCTGCTGTATTTATGATGGAAGGTCATTGTAGGATCATTATATATCATGTGTATATGATTTTCTTTAAGTTTCAAAAAGGTTTTGATGGAAAAAGATTCAAAAAGTTTGAAAATTTTTCATGAACAGCATAGCAGATTTTCTCTGCAGAAAAGTCATCAATGGAGTTTTGATTAGAACTTGAGTTAGGGAACTCCAAATTGCATGAAACCAATTGAATTAGTTTCCTAAGACATGTAGGATACTGGGAAAATTCATTTGGTAGCCTAATTCATTCATCTTGCTGGGTTTTCATCAATTTCTGACCATGGACAGTGTGCTGTCAAATTCTGGGCAGCCTACTGTTGTTTTAATTGTTTAGAACAATTGGTGATGATTTGATCATCCAAACCTCTTCTATTAGCTTAGTATTTCATGTAGGCTGTTGGGAATCGAACAAGAGGGAAAAATAGAAGTGCGGAATATAAAAAATTTTCCTATGATTCCCAATCCCATGAATCTAACTATGCATAACACAAAATCAAACCCTAACTACAAAGAGGGTTAGAACACTTACAGAATTTTTGTCTTCTCCTTTTTGCTCCAAGCTTTGATTCCAGACAGCGGTGAATGAGCAGCCCAAGTGTGCTGCCTCCAACGGTATCCACACCTAGCTAGAGCTTCAAGTCCTTTCTTTCTTCTTCCTTGTTGTTGCTAGAGGTGGAGAAGAGAGAGAGAGAGAAGAGAGCCTCCAAGGGGCTGGACGGCTAGGGTTTATTGTGCAAGCCTCTTATGCCATGTCACACATAAGTGTGACTTATATAGGCAGCCCACTAAAGGGGGCTGGCCATGGGGAAGAAACCCTAATAGGGTTATGTGTAATTACACTTAATTGCACATTAACCCCTATTATTTGTATCAAATACAAATAGGCCTATAAAGAACTATTCTTTATTCATTAAAACCCTTTCTCTCATAGACTTTAAAGCCCTTCTTGCATGATCAGTGTGTGACCCATTGGGTTCACATCATTAAGTAGTAGGAATAGCACGAGGTGTGCACAATGGAACTCTTTCCATTTAGGGTCTAATTGGAACTCCTTCCAATTCCCTAATTGATCATAACTCACTTATATCAATTAGGGCTTCTACTAACCATGAGTAACACCTAGCATATGGCTTATGGTGTGGTCCTTAATGAGGTGAATAGTCATTTACAAAGAACCCTTCTGTTATAGTTTATAGGTTACAATTGCATCCTTCCTTCAACACAATGTCTCCAATTGAACTAATAGGACATGGAAGTCTGTCAAGTCCCTAGTTCAATTACTTTAACTCATTCATAGATATCAACTCATTGATGAACTCATGAAACTCTTTTCATATTCATCCTACCATGGCCATGGATTTAATGAGTTATATTATGAATGCTATATGAGACATTCTCTCTCTTTTTCCTGAGAGTGATGGATCCCTTGTTGATCACTCACATGCCTTCATACACATAGCAGTAGGGCCAATGAACACCTTTGCAGACCCCTGAATAGGATCTGCACTTAGTGTTATCAAACTTCTAAAGCTACATGCATAAGGCAACTATGGTGTCTCAGGTCTAAGGATTACTTGTACCACTATAACAATGAGAAACTGATTGACAGGCAGGATAAAACTCCATTCAGTTTATCTCATATCTTTGGTCACATTCAGTGTACCTATTCTTATAATAGGCACCCACTTGTTGGTTGTAGTGTCTCCACACAAATAGCTTGAGACTAGCTATCCTCCTATAGAGTCAACCTAACAAATGCTAGTCCTATAGTTCATTACTGTCCATCATAGTGAACCTTCAACTAGGAATGCTTAAGGAGTCTAGTACAGAGATATATCTATAGTCTCAAAATTACAACTCTTTGTAATTCCATATTCTCAACTCTAACTCCATGGACATATTATGTAAATATAAATGATGCATATAAACATAATAGAATAAGCCCTTTTATTAAATCAATAATAAATGTGACATACATAAATGAAATCAAATGATTATTCCTAATCCCTAAACAATCATCTCTATGATTGGCTCTAGGGCATAATCCTAACAATCTCCCACTTGCACTAAAGCCAATCGACCATGTATCGCATACCTATCTTCTCAAGATGTTGGTCTTAGACATAACAAATTATGTTTTAAAACTTTAGTCAGTAGGTCTACAAAAACTTATGTAGATAATATCTTCTGTAATGTATCTATTACCTCTTCCAATGATTCCTCTAATCACTTGGAATTGTCACTCTATGAGTTTGGACTTTTGATGAGACCGTGATTCCTATACTTGAGCTATAGACCCATTGTTGTCACAAAACAAGGTGTGGGCAACTCAATGGAAGGAACAACTGTAAGTTCTAAATGAACTTATAGATCCAAACAGTCTCCTAGACAATGCGACAATTAATTCACCCTCAATAATGGAATCCACTGTATTTTTCATACAGTTCTTCCATTAAGTATTTCACCAACTAAAGTGAATATAAAATATACCCCATATGGATTATATCCAAATCCATATACCCATCTACTATGAGTTTACAATTTCCATATACAATCCAATATTCCAAATTTGAATTGATTGATAACTATTTGTAACAATTACAACATAATAGATATCAGGTTCAATACATAGTGTAAAATAAGGCTTCTTAACACTTTAAGAATCTTACTTGTGTTATCCTAGGGCACATGGCCTTGAATAATGAATTCTTATCTGAAGTAAATCAGACCTCCCTTAGAATTCTCCATGTTGAACTCCTTCAACATTTCAACTATGTTTGATGATTTGGAGATACTTAGCAATCTATATGATCTATCTCTATAGATCTTATTGGATGCTTTTGCCAAATCTTTCATGAATTAGTTTTTCTCCAAAAACTAAAACGATTAGGATGTCATTCATATATCATTCATAATGATTATGATGTCATCCATACTTAGGATAAAGAAAAACGATCGCACTCCCACTAACCTTTTATACACTCATGGTCCATCTATACAATGAGAGAAATCAAACAATTTGATTACTTCAACTTTATAGATGTTCTAATTATGAGAACCTTGTAGTCTATTAATAGACTTCTATAACTTACACACTTTTATGGTTTTTCACCATTTGATATAACATCTTTATATCCTTTTTGACATATCTCATATTCAAAATGTGTGTTTATAGATAACAAGATCCAAATGGATTTTAGCATAACTATTATCAAACAAGTTTCTTTATAGACAACTTTTTGCCTATGTTGAAAACATTCTTAAATAGCCAAGCCTTTTAGGTCTCTACCTGTCCATATTGGATTTAATGACTCTTAGTCATTTCTCAAGTTGATGTCAAACATCGCCTAATCATAATCAATAGGATTATCTTGGTGATCTTTATCACCAAAGAACAATTCTTTCACATTCTAATGGAGATACAATATCTCTCTTATGTTAAAGAAATATCCAATTTGATCTATGAAAAGAATGTGGTGTAATTAAAGGTTTTGCCTCAATAGGGGCAAGGGTTGGATCTTTGTTGGTTTGTGGCTTTACAAACAATTCTGTAAATTCTATCTACTTTTGCATCTTTCTTGAATGAACTCTTTCTCAAGAAAATCCAACAATCATCCTAATGGACAACTTTTGTTCATTAGAGTAATAGAAATACTATCCCAACCACTTTTAGGATATACCACAATTCAACACTTACTTGACCTTATTTCCAGATTGTCTACATTATGTTTCCAGACAAACGTAGCACAAGCCCAAGCCTTAACTTCTTTAAGTTGGGTTTCTTCCCATATCATATCTGATATAATTGGGACAAAACTGGAGTGAACCCTAAATTATCAATATGTAGCAATTTTAAGGTATATCCTAGATGGATACATTAGTAAAACTCATCATGGATCAAACCATATCTTAATAGGGTTCAATTCGTTCTCTTAGATTCACCATTGAGCTATGGTATTCTAAGATGAGTCTACTGTAATTGAATGCATGCTCTACATGACTATATACATCACAATGTATTAGTCAAATTATAAATGTAACTCTTTCACTTCACCAAGTAAAAGATGGGTTTGGTCATCTCATAACCAAGTCATAATCGTTACATTTAAATGAGAGTCTCTACATCTCTTGTATTCTCGGAATACGTTGCATTCGCTCTAATTAGTCATTTAAATTCGGAAATCAAATTTCTAGAATGTCTTAAATGACTTAGTTAAGAAATAAGTTCCCAAAATTAATCTAGCAACTCTTGCTCTATTAAAATTTTTCAAGGTAACTTATTATCTACTTAACTTTCTGCTTCGATTTAGATTATACTAGAATCCAAAAACCAAGAAGCAGAACTAACCAACAATTTAGTTTAGAGCATGAACCAAAACTTCAAAAGTTTGGTTCTTCTAGGAAGACTGATACTTTATCAAGTTCCCTTTACAATACCTTATATTTACTACAAAATAATTATATTTCTTTGTCTTTGACTTTTCAAGACTTGCTTTCCTCTATGCTTCCATTTTAAATCACATCTAGCTTCTCAAGCTATTCTATGTGATTAATCATTTTTCAAAAGAATGATTATTAATAAACAACTTTTATTACATCCTAGTCCAGAAGAAGTCCTTTATAACTACTATACTTTATAGTATTATTTTACTCACTATACAACCTTTGTATGTGATGTAGGACATCAAAGGCATTTGCATTGACTAATTTTGCTTCTGAAGCTCATTAGTCATAAATACTATCATATAGTATGGCAACAAGATGCCAATTGCGCATAGTGTCTTTTTCTTTTTAGGATGTTTTATGGAGGGCCTTTAATAAAAGGCCTAATAGCATATAAACAATCTTTTGAAATTGAGAACAATTCTCAATTTCCTAAGTCAATCAAAGAAATCGGGTCTAGTCAAACTATCAATATCCTATATTGGGAAATAGGGGTTTTGAGGTGAGTAATTAGGTAATCTACATAAACAAAGAATTAGATTTCATTTTTATCCATAATGATTGGGTCTTTAATCGTATGGTACCTCCCACTATTTTATCAAATTCCATACACCCTCTAATGGAATTCGGGAATCTCATTCCTAATGGGGATTGGGGTCCCACTGTGACCTAGAAGCCTCACATGTTAGTTTCTTGACTTCTAACCCATAATAAGAAGACAACTCTTTGTCTATTGCTTCATAAGCAAGTTCCAATCGTTTTGCCTCTAGGGAATATACACCTCACATGTTAGTTTCTTGGAATACTTCCCTAGTTAAGTTAAACCCATCATTCACACAGGTATGTTTCGCCAAATATATACCTCACATGTTAGTTTCTTGGTATATACCAGTTTAGGCACCCCATGATATCTCATATGTGATAGTTTCAAGTAATGTCTTTAACATGGGTAGCTCCTACATGTCTGCAGCCAGGTACCCACATTAAGGGACGTTAGATGATCCTATAATGATGGAAGGCAATGAAGAATTCATTCCCTAATGACTTCTCCATTTTCAACTTAATATTAAATAAGAGGGGTTTTAAAGGGTCTCATCAAATTAACATGCATCCTATGTATCAAAATTTAAACGTATAAATTATGCTATTTATAATCATACATCTCATGCTATTATAAATCATACATCGCATGCTATTATATATCAACATATATAAAGTACCATATTTTGATATTAGTCCCTAAGTGAATAGGTAACATATACCAAACTATGGTATTGGAGCTAAAACAATTATCTCATAAATTAAAGCTCCCACTATGATGATTATGGACTTTGAGAGGATTCAATCCAAGCCAATAGATTGAATCCAAGGTCTAAGGTGGGTGTAGGTGATCGTAAAATAAACCATTCGTAACATGCATGCTTTCTTGAAAAACTTCTCTAAGCTTTCAAGTCCTTCAATCTGCTCCCTTAGCTTGATGGTCTCCACCATTGGCTTGTTGGTCTCCACCATTAGCTTGTTGGGCTCCATCATACTCCTTTGGGTCCACCATGCTCCTTAGTGCGCTCTCGATTACATAACATTTACATAATATATAGAAAGGGATACATAAAGGGAATGTGGGGTACATAAGAGAATGATAGAGAGAGAGGGAAGGTGGCATGCAAGCCCCAAATAATAAATTACATCACCATAATAAAATTACAACTCTTGAAAAATTATTACAACCCATTCATAAGATGGCCAATCACAATTGGTTTAAGGGGTATAGTCCATAATCATCATCCAAACACATACATACAATCTCATTGCATAATGTAAAGAAAACTGTAAGCATTAAAACATATGGGCATTATGGTAATTCTCTTGAATGATTTACATTAATCTCATTATGCATCCTAATCTTATTAGGTTTAAACAAAAATATCCAGAATTAAATAAAGTCTTAACATTTAAGACATTTAGTTTCAATTAATCAAATTAATAGAAACATATAAAGTTTCCTAAAATAACTCTATTAGGGTTTCCTTATTTAAACAAAACAATTTCATTTAATTAAGAATTTCCAGATTTTAATTTAATCCCCAATTGTATTTTAAACCATTTAAAACATTATAAAATTAATCAATATTAATTAAATAATTAACATGGGAATTAAATAAAATCAATTAAATGATGAATTAGTGCATTAGGGTTTCCTAAAACCCTAAACCCTAAATGCATAACCCTAAACCCTAAATGCATAACCCTAAACCCTAAATGCAAGCCCTAATCATTAAATGCCTTATGATTGGTCATTTAATGACCAATCATTAAAACCCTAGGTTCATACGGTATTTAATAAAAGGGATTAGGGTTTAATTAATGCCAAATAGGGTATTTATTACCCTTAATTAATTACACTAACTAGGGTTATCAAAAACCCTAACCCTAGACATCATTAATGGTATTAATTATGCCCTAACAATTAATAACCATGATTGGTCATTTAATGACCAATCATTAACTCTTAATTAAGGTAATTAATATTCCAATTAGGGTTTTAATTAATGCCATAATGAAATTAGGGTTTCATCATTAACTCAAAATTAGGGTTTCATCCTTAACTCTATGCAGCCGTCACTACCAGGGGGCTGCCTGAGCTTGGCTAGGCTGCCATGGCCACCAACGACTGTGGGAGGCCATGGCCAATCATGGGAGAACATCCTAGGGGTGTGGGACAAGCCTCTGGACATGTGAGAAGTGGTGGAAGTGGCTGCCATCATCAAGAACAATCAGGGTTTCCAAAACCCATTGCTGGAGCCATTGTTGCAGACCTTCAAGGTCACAATAGCTTCTAAAACCTTATCAATTCGACTCCTCCATTGAAACCAGCTTTTGTATCATGTCCCTACATGAAATAATAAGCTAATAGAAGAGGTTTGGATGATCAAATCATCACCAATTGTTCTAAACAATTAAAACAACAGTAGGCTGCCCAGAATTTGACAGCATACTGTCCATTGTCAGAAATTGATTTAAAACCCAGCAAGATGAATGAATTAGGCTACCAAACGAATTTTCCCAGTATCCTACATGTCTTAGGAAACTAATGCAATTGGTTTCATGCAATTTGGAGTTCCCTAACTCAAGTTCTAATCAAAACTCCATTGATGACTTTTCTGCAGAAAAATTCTGCTATGCTGTTCATGAAACATTTTCAAACTTTTGAATCTTTTCCATCAAAACCTTTTGAAACTTAAAGAAAATCATATACACATGATATATAATGATCCTACAATGATTTGCCATCATAAATACAGCAGCTTTAATTAGAATTAATTGCAAGAACCTTAGGGTTCTAAAACCCAGATTCAGCCTCCATGGTGTTCTTCTCCTTCTTCCTTCTGTTCTAGCATCTTAATCCAATTATGATGCATCTAAATGCTTGGGAACCTTTCCCTACCATGTCTATAACATAACCCAAGTGGTGGCAACCATTGCCATGCCTTTGATCTCCATCAATAACTCAAAGTTGTGGCTATTGCATCATTCCCGAGCAAAACTGTCTTTCCAGACAGCCTGTAGTAAAAAATTCATAACTTTCACTACAGAACTCGGATTGATGCACCGTTTGTTGGGTTGGAAAGCTTATTCAAAGAGCTTTCTAACCATATATGGCTTGAAAATTTTGGAGAAGAACTCTGAATTCGGCAGGCAAAACAAGATGACGGTTTTTCATGGCAACCATGAAAACTGTTCATAACAGTTTTATAAAACCCTAGTTTCCTTATTCTTCTTCTCCAAACTCAAACCCTATGCAACCTATTGCATCCATGGATACACTTAACCATCAATTAGAAGAGGAGTAGAAGAGAATTGACCTAGGGTTCCAAACCCTAGGTTCAGCCATGGAGGAAAACCCATTATGCAGAAAAAATTTTCCAGATTTTTGAATCATTCAACTACACCATAATTACCAGCCCATATGTATTTTGTATTATGCATAATCATGGCTCTGATACCACTGTTGGGAATCGAACAAGAGGGAAAAATAGAAGTGCGGAATATAAAAATTTTTCCTATGATTCCCAATCCCATGAATCTAACTATGCATAACACAAAATCAAACCCTAACTACAAAGAGGGTTAGAACACTTACAGAATTTTTGTCTTCTCCTTTTTGCTCCAAGCTTTGATTCCGGACAGCGGTGAATGAGCAGCCCAAGTGTGCTGCCTCCAACGGTATCCACACCTAGCTAGAGCTTCAAGTCCTTTCTTTCTTCTTCCTTGTTGTTGCTAGAGGTGGAGAAGAGAGAGAGAGAGAAGAGAGCCTCCAAGGGGCTGGACGGCTAGGGTTTATTGTGCAAGCCTCTTATGCCATGTCACACATAAGTGTGACTTATATAGGCAGCCCACTAAAGGGGGCTGGCCATGGGGAAGAAACCCTAATAGGGTTATGTGTAATTACACTTAATTGCACATTAACCCCTATTATTTGTATCAAATACAATAGGCCTATAAAGAACTATTCTTTATTCATTAAAACCCTTTCTCTCATAGACTTTAAAGCCCTTCTTGCATGATCAGTGTGTGACCCATTGGGTTCACATCATTAAGTAGTAGGAATAGCACGAGGTGTGCACAATGGAACTCTTTCCATTTAGGGTCTAATTGGAACTCCTTCCAATTCCCTAATTGATTATAACTCACTTATATCAATTAGGGCTTCTACTAACCATGAGTAACACCTAGCATATGGCTTATGGTGTGGTCCTTAATGAGGTGAATAGTCATTTACAAAGAACCCTTCTGTTATAGTTTATAGGTTACAATTGCATCCTTCCTTCAACACAATGTCTCCAATTGAACTAATAGGACATGGAAGTCTGTCAAGTCCCTAGTTCAATTACTTTAACTCATTCATAGATATCAACTCATTGATGAACTCATGAAACTCTTTTCATATTCATCCTACCATGGCCATGGATTTAATGAGTTATATTATGAATGCTATATGAGACATTCTCTCTCTTTTTCCTGAGAGTGATGGATCCCTTGTTGATCACTCACATGCCTTCATACACATAGCAGTAGGGCCAATGAACACCTTTGCAGACCCCTGAATAGGATCTGCACTTAGTGTTATCAAACTTCTAAAGCTACATGCATAAGGCAACTATGGTGTCTCAGGTCTAAGGATTACTTGTACCACTATAACAATGAGAAACTGATTGACAGGCAGGATAAAACTCCATTCAGTTTATCTCATATCTTTGGTCACATTCAGTGTACCTATTCTTATAATAGGCACCCACTTGTTGGTTGTAGTGTCTCCACACAAATAGCTTGAGACTAGCTATCCTCCTATAGAGTCAACCTAACAAATGCTAGTCCTATAGTTCATTACTGTCCATCATAGTGAACCTTCAACTAGGAATGCTTAAGGAGTCTAGTACAGAGATATATCTATAGTCTCAAAATTACAACTCTTTGTAATTCCATATTCTCAACTCTAACTCCATGGACATATTATGTAAATATAAATGATGCATATAAACATAATAGAATAAGCCCTTTTATTAAATCAATAATAAATGTGACATACATAAATGAAATCAAATGATTATTCCTAATCCCTAAACAATCATCTCTATGATTGGCTCTAGGGCATAATCCTAACAGGGACATGATACAAAAGCTGGTTTCAATGGAGGAGTCGAATTGATAAGGATTTAGAAGCTAT
>JBBPBK010000161.1:0-105909 GCA_039720395.1 Liquidambar formosana | reverse complement strand
GTGTGCAATTTGTGGTTTCATTCAATTAAATTCCTTTGTTTTAATTAAAGCCAACAATTTATCACATGGAGTCTAGCTCTCAAATCCCCAGCGGAGTCGCCACTGTGAGCGCAAGCGGGAGTCGCCACCCAATTTAGCTTTGGGAACTGTGTTTTTTGGTCAAATTCGAGGTCCAGAGATTCAAGTTCGGAGCTAGGGTACATTATTGGGAAGGTATTAGGCACCCAAAAATGCCCGGTCGAAACCGGCCTCCTTGAATAATTGTTGGCTTTAATTAATCGAGGTATTTAATCAAATTTAACCCTAAGCATGCGAAAATGCAACAATATGCCAAGCACGCAAATGATTATGCAAATAAGAAAATAATCAAGTAGAGAAATGGTTAGTAGCACATGGCATGACAGAATATACAGGAGATAATAACTCACGGAAAGCAAAAATAAATAAACAGATAAAAGAGTACCTAAACTACAATGCGTACGCACCAGATGTTGGTGCGTGCGCACCATATGGTGGTGCGTGCGCACCAAGTGGATTCAAAATGGTCATTTGAAGCAAACTAATTTTTTCTGTCAGAGCACAGGGTGCGTACGCACCATGAAGTGGTGCGTACGCATCAGCAAGACAATTTCCCTACATTTTCCACTAACATGCATTTTATAAATAAAATATTAACACCACTAACATTAATTTAATCTACAAAACTACCAATCAGCATACACTAATATTAAACAAAAGATACAACCATTAATATATACAAAAAATACTCACACTAACATTAAATATTCTAACCATACTTAATAAAATAACCTAACTAATATTATAATGATATAATCTAATCTATTTTAATCAAGACCAGAATAAATTATGATAAACAATATAACCCATACGTACTCACATTAAACCCATGAATATAATATTAAAACTAATTACTCTAACATTAACTAATTCTCTACCAGGAGAAGTGGTGCGTACGCACCACGCAATGGTGCGTACGTACCAACTTAGCTTAAATGATGAACGGTCAAAGTTGGTCAAACTGTGGTCAAAATGACCAACCAAAGGTCCCACATGATAGGTCTCAACAAGACGAATTCGCCTGTCAAATTTGGAGTCAATCGGGCCAACCTAAGGTCTTCAAATGCTAGGGAACACGGTACCTGTGGGTGAGTACGCCCACACTGGATCACTGTCCACTTCACCTTCAACCTCAGAACGGGTTGAAGCTGAAAAATGCAGTATTGAGCTTTATCCCGTGCTAACTTCTCCCTAACTTATCTTACTCATTTCTTAACCGAATTTAATGATTCAAAAACCAAATTGAAGCTCTTGCAGCGTACTACAAGCGCGCATAAATCGTTCATCCAAAAACTTGCAGAATCATGATTATTTTTTGGGTCAAAGTTTTGAGTTTATAACCCGAAAACCCGTCAATTCAAGAACTCATGTCACGGCTATTTTCGTTCAAATCTAACATTACCAATGATTTTCTTGACCTTAACAATGTAACATGGCATCATTATATTAAACAATAACTCATAGAAACAAATATGCAGTATAAATTTACAGTGCATATATATATGTGTGTCTGTGATACGTACCCCTCAGGTTTGAATGCTTCCAATATCAACGCAGCAATTCCCTTCTCGCAGCTTCAGATTACAACACTCAACCCTCCTTTCTCTCTTCTGGTTTTCTGGTGTTTTGGTGGGTATTTGGTTTCTCTCACTCTCTCTTTCTGGCCGTTCTCCCTTAAGCCTCTATCCAAAAAAGGAAATAGCTCTATCTCTAAAAAAGGACCCCTCCCGACTGATTGATTGATCCCCTCTCCAGTCCCATCAGTAGAGTATAAATAGGGCTCAATTAGGTTTTGAAAACATCCCCTGACTGGCCCATCCCCTACCCATGCGGGGAACACCCGTGGGAATCTCCCCACTCCCCCCCCATACTCTCCCCCATGCTCTCATGTTTAGTGGGAGACAGATCTGAAGGGGCCTGAAAAAGGCTTATGGTGCGTACGCATGGAAATATGGTGCGTACGCACCACCCAATGTTGCGTACGCATGAAGTGTAAAAAGGCAGTATTTTCCTGTTGTAATCTTGACTACTCGTCGGGAATTGCTTTGTCATTATCTCAAAACATACAATAAACCTCATCATTGGGTTTCCAAAATACGTGATTTCAAATTAATTAGGTGGTACAAAATGGGGTGTCTACACCGGCCACTAAATTGACCTTTCAATCCTTCCTTAAATTGTAACTGACTCCAAAGAGGTTCTATTTATAAAATATAAATAAGATCTAGACAACGACATAGATTGTTATCTTGTAAATGGTCCTGTTTCCCCCTTCAAAAATTTTAATTTTCTACAAAAGACTTCTACACTTCAATCCATTCTTAAATTGTAACTAAACCATATTGGTCCGTATTGGAATATTCATCCTATCATAGTTACTCTCACCCATTACTAAATATGATCCTTTATGTGACCCCACGAATTGTAGCTATAAGACCACTAAATTGACCTTTCAATCTTCTCTTAAATTGTAACTAACACGTATTTGTCTGTATTGCATGGGATACACATCCATCTTAGCTACATTGTCAACTACTACGAAAAATGATCCCTAGGTGTTCAATTGATAGATAAAACTTGGCTCTTCACAGTGGAGGAACAACTCCACCTTACTCCCACTCATATTATGCCACATGTCATAATTAATTTTAAAAATATGGATACGTGGATATAGACAAGTGAACACGTGAATACTAATATATAGACATAGACACATATTCATATTCATTTTGACACATAAACATATAAACACGGACACGTGGACGCATGCTTGTAATAATATAACATGGGTATTTATGTAAGTATGTTTATAATCAAGTATGTTCATAATCAATTCTCATTTGTTTTGATGGACACGTGGCATAATATGAGTAGGAGTAAAGAAGAGCTACTCCTCTATTATGGGGAGACAAGTATTGTCGGTATGGGACCCGAAGAATTGCATTCGTAAGGCACACTAACTCCTTCCTTAGCTACACTCTCAAGTCTCAACTACTACCAAAATGATCCCTAGGCCTTTAAGTGACAGATAAAACTAGGCTCCCTAGTACAGTGGAGGAACAACATCTCTTTACTCCCATTCATATTTTGCCGCGTGTCATAATTAATTTTAAAAATATGGATACGTGGATACAGACAAGTGAACAGATAAATAATAATATATAGACACATATTTATATTCATTTGGACACATAAACATATAAACACGGACATGTGGACGCTTATCTATAATAATATAACATGGGTATTTATGTAAGTACGTATGTTCGTAATCAAGTATGTACATAATCGATTCTCATTTGTTTTGATGGACACATGGCATAATATGAGTAGGAGTAAGGAAGAGCTACTCCTCTATTAATTATGAGGAGACAAGTATTGTCGGTATGGGACCTAAAGAATTGCATTCATCAGACCCACTAAATTGACCTTTCAATCCTTCCTAAAATAGTAACTGACTCCAAGGAGTTGCTATTTATAAAATGTAAATAAGATCTAGACAACGACATAAACTGTTATCATGTACGTGGTCCTCTTTCCCCTTTTAAAAATTTTAATTTCCTACAGGAGACTTCGACACTTTGAACCATTCCTAAATTGTGACTAACCCATATTAGTCCGTATTGGAATATTCATCCTATCATAATTACTCTCACCCATTACTAAATTTGATCCTTTATGCGACCCCACGAATTGTATCTATAAGACCCCTAAATTGACCTTACAATCTTTCCTTAAATTGTAACTAACATGTATTTGTCTCTATTACATGGGATACACATCCACCTTAGCTACACTCTCAACTACTGCCAAAATGATCCCTAGGCCTTTAAGTGACAAATAAAACTTGGCTGCTCACAGTGGAGGAACAACTCCTCCTTAAATTGCATCAATTTAGTATCCGGATTATTAATTGCGTTACAATTTGGAGCCTGTTGTCAATATTTTATGTATTTTTCCCTACTTTACCGCTTTTACGAGTTTGAAAATCCTATTTTACTCCTATCAAGAACTAGTAAATTTTTATATATTAACCAAATCTAAACCAGTCTTATATTCTTTCTCTCTACATATTACCTCTATCAACATCTAATAAACATTTATATTTTTTTATTTTCAAAACACAAATTTGATGGTAGAGTGATTCAGATTTGGTTAAAATATAAAAAGTTTATTAAATGTTGATAGGGGTAAAATAAGATTTTCAAACCCATAAAAAATGTAAAATAGGAATAATATAGAAAATTTTGAGGGTAAACGCTAAATTGCAACTCAACTAATAATTGAGGTACTGAATTGACACGATTTAAATTTTAGACCCTAAAGTGAAGCTTAACCCAACCTTTGGATCTTTAAATGCAAATTACCCTAAAAAATACTTATAACTCACCTAAATATCTCACAGGGTTAGTGATGCTCTCACCTCAGCACACGTGGATAAAATAGTATTAAGGCATAAAATAGTACGGAGTAATTAAGGCACATGCCTCACACAGCTGATAATTTTGAAACACGTCTTGTCACCCTCCAAAAGCCCAGATCCAGATTATATCATGATGAAATATAATTGGCTCGAAAAATGACCTTGTTAGTCTTTCCTAAGAGCATCTCCAAGGGTGAGCTATATGATGTGCTATTACTATATTATAGCATTTAGCATAAGTTGGGATGCTTTAATGGTATGCTAAATGCATGTGCTAAATATAGCAATAGTTCACCCTTGTGCTATATTTGGCACAAGGGTGAGCTATTGTTATATTTGCCATGTCAGCTTTTCCTCCCTTTCTCAACAATCAAACATACCAACAATTTCTTTTCCTCAATTTTTGTTCCAAAATTTTCTTAGTAACCAAACAGCCTATAAATAAGTACAATATTTTCAAAAATAATATTGAAATCTTATATATGAAAAAATAAAAAATAAAAAATAAATTAGAAAACATACCCTTTTTTTTACCTCATTCATCCCACTCAAGCAATATTACATTTGATCCACAATATACCTCATTCGTTATCTTACGAGACCTTAAATCTGTGAAAAGAATTGAAGTTATGGCAAAAAATAGCACACTACATTTATTTGCATCATTGGAGCACATTGTGCTAAATTATAGCATTTGGCATTGTAGCATGTGCTAAAATAGCAATAGCACACCCAATTTAGCTCACATGGCTGGAGATGCTCTACCAAGTTAGAGTTAGAGCATCTCCAATCATGTGAGCTAAATAGGGTGAGCTATTGCTATTTTAGCACATGCTACAGTACCAGATACTATAATTTAGCACAATGTGCTCCAATGGTGAAAATGACATAGTGTGCTATATTTTGCCACAACCTCAATTCTCTCAATTTTTTTAAAAATTATCAACTACCATCTTTCAACTTCTATTGTTCCAACAACAACAAAAAAGGGTATGTTTTTTGATTTTTTTTTTTTTTTTTATATAAGATTTCGGTATTATTTTTAAAAATATTGTATTTACTTATGGGTTGTTTAGTTACTGAGAAAATTTTGGAAGAGAAATGGAGGAAGAGAAGTTGCTGGTGTGTTTGGTTGTTGAGAAAGGAAAGGAAAGCTAACATGACAAATATAACAATAACTCACTCTTTTACCAAATATAGCACAAAGGTGAATTATTACTATATTTAGCACAGGTTTTTAGCACACCATTGGAGCATCCCAACTTTCATGTGCTAAATGCTACTCCCTCCATCCCATTAAGATAGGCCATATTTGCAACATTTTTTGTCCCAAAATGTTTATCCACTTTAAAAAGTCAAATCATTATTTTTATAAGTTTCCTACAATAACCTTTATTATTTGAATGATAACTTTTATCATAAAACTCAATATAAAAAAGTTGAGGGTATTTTTGAAAAGATGAAGTTTAATTAATATAAGTCAATGCAATGATAACCTTTTCTTAAACTCCGTGATTTATCAAACCTGGCCTATCTTTGTGGGACGAAGGGAGTATAATATAGCAATAGCATACCATATAACTCATCGTTGGAAATACTCTAACTAACACTCCAAGTTTCTTTTCAATCCACTAAAACCTTTTCTCCCACTCCCAAAAGTGGGAGGAAAAAAAAAAAAAATGTGGAGTGTTAGTTTTTTTTGTTTTTTTATTTTAAATTTTTAATAAGAAAATGTCATCATTCCATTTTTCCCCAACACCCTCCACTACTCTTCGTAACTAAAAGAAAGAAAATATTTCCTTCCCTCCCCTTTTCCTATGTACCCTTTCCTTCCTCCCACTAAATAAAGGGCGAAAGTTTCAACCTTTTTTAACTTTTCTTCCTTCACTTTTCCTGTTTTCCACCATTCCTACCAAACTGAGCATGTATAATATAAAACCATACTAAAAGCGTTGATTCCCAGGCTCGAAGGGCCCGCCACCCCTTTGCGTACGGATTTGGATTTGCTCAAGTTGCACCCATCTACTGGACGCTCAAGTTGACCGTAGATGGGTGCCATGTAGCGGAAAAGCGGATCCAACGGCTCCCCTTGTAGCTGTGCATAACGTCCAACGCCGTTAGGGGGGAATTGCATTCTAATTCGAAACGGCAACGTTTTTACCTGCAAAACAAAGCCAAAATGGTTAAAGGGCGGGATTCAGATCTCGTCCGAAATTTTCGCCTCTCTCTCTTTCTCTCTCTCTCTCCCTCTCTCTCTCTCTCCCCTCCATTGGAGCCTGTCGAAATTGCAGTCACCCATGCTCCGTTCTCTCCCCTCCCGCCGTTCCATTCTCTCTCCCCTCCCTCCGCCGCTGCTGCTTCCTCTGGTTAAACCCAAATCTGGGTTTCGGTTGGTCTGGCAGTTCCGTCCACCACCGGCCGCCGCAGCTGCTGCTGCCCCTGCCGCTGCTGCACTCTCCATTCTCGCCGGCAGTCAGCCCCCCGTGAAGCTTCGACGGTGAGTTTGGGTTTTCAAATTATTAATTTTTTTTTTTCCCCTGCCAATTGGGGTTTTGGGGTTTTTGTGCATAAATGGTGAATTATATTTCGGGTTTTCCCCTGCCAGTTGGGGTTTTCGCCGCTGCTGATGCCCCTGCTACTGCCGCTGCTGGTGCCGCTACTACTGCCGTTGCTGCTGCCCCTCTCTCCATTCTCGCCGACAGTCAGCCCCCCGTGAAGCTTCGAAGGTGAGTTTGGGTTTTCAAATTTTTTTTTTCCCCTGCCAGTTGGGGTTTTCGACGGTGAATTTAATTTAATTTTTTTTAATTTTTTATTTTGCTACCAGTTAGTCAGCCATTCCCGCCGCTGCTGCTGCCGCTCCTTCCTCCTGCTGCGGCTGCTCCTTCCTCGACGAATGCAGGTATGTTATTTATTTTTTATTTTTTTATTTTTTGTGTAAACTGGGTTATTTTGGGTTATATGCATGCAATCACGTTAATTTTACTGTATTGGTGTGTTTGTATGGCTCTTGTGAATTTGAATCTGGATAAGGGAAAAGACTTATTACCTGGGATATTTGGCTCCAAGGATGTCTTTCTGTCCATATTTTCTCCAATTAAAGCCATCATCATGTGGTCCTTCCATCCAATTATCAGAGGAAACTCGCACATGATCCGTCCATCTGGGCATCATCTTTCTGCAAACCAAAATTGAAATATGTCTGTTAAATTTTTTTTCATATGTTAACCTGAGTTAACCATGTTATATGTATTATGTTATATATATTATGTTATATATGTAAACTGGGTTATGCTCTGTATTATCTGGTTGAGTAATTTTGGGTTATGCTCTGTATATTGGGTTATGCTCTGTAATTTTAATATTGAGAAAACTAATTGGTTGAGTAATAGAAAATATTTAAATGGGATGGCATTTCTGGAATTTGAGTTCCTCATGGAGAACCAATATACTCTATTAATGAATTCAAGTGGCCTATATGAAGTTTGAATCTGGTTTGAAAAGCAAAACCACAAGGGGATAGAATGGAAACTTCTTTAGATGTGAATAGAAACTTCTTTATGCTCCCCATTCTATCTCCCCAACTCCCCCCCCCAAAAACAAATAAACAATCAAACAAACTGACTGAGGATTTGGGGTTTTTGCTGCCAGTTCGGGTTTCCGATCTCTGTGATTTTCACAAGGTCTGGTTATTGTTGGTCTGATCCACTCAATTATAGAAAATATTGATTTTGTTATATAGTTGAATATGGTTAGTGTATTATTTGAACATTTTCTAGTCTTGAATTTAGTGGTAGTGCTCCCATTTTTTATTTTACTGGCCTCGACACTGATGACCATGTGGTATGCTTGTTTTTACGGCTTATATTAGTGTGTGTAATTGAGAAATTGTGCAGAATTAAAATTTATATTAGCGTGTGTAATTGAACTGTGTATAAAGTGGATGAGCATAAGTGAGTACTATTAGTTCCAATTTCTTTCAAAAAGAATCCACACACACACATTGGTTGGCCAGTCTGTGGATAATAGTAATGCAAGAACGAATTGAAGTTAGTTCTAGGAACAAAATTGCATGGAGAATTGTATTCTCCATTCCCAATTTCCCATTCTAATGGTTTGTGGTTGGACTGCTTGTAGTGTGACTTGAGTCATTTTAGTGACATTAATAATAATCCCCTTTCATTAAGCTCTATATAAAGCACCTTTACTATCCCTACACATGCAATTAGATATGTTATTCTGGGAAACAAATTTATTTATGCTTACACACATTGTTTGATGCAAAATATATGGTTTTGTTTTATTTGTGGAAATTTTAATTATCTTTTTTTTTTTTTTCACTTTTTCCATTCAGGTTTTGATGAACAATACCTATGGACCTGCCAAGTGCCAATTGATTGCTAAAGCATGGAGCGATTTGAAAAGATTGATTTTTGTCCCCAATCATTTTTGTTTGATTCATTTTAGGTTGTAATTTCTATAGGATTTGGTTTGATTTGTATGCTGAAGATGGATGGAAACTCCTTTTTTTTTTTTTTCTTTTAATTATTGTTGGCTTCTGAATTAATGTTTGATGTTGTACAGGTTTGATAAGTCGATAACTTGGGATGTCCTAGCTATAAACAGGGTCATGCCGGATTTTTTATAGACCTTACGTCACTTTTGTGTAAAGTCTCAGGCCATTGGACCATTTTTCCTTTTTCTTTTTTCTTTTTTCTTTTTCAAATATTTGTGGGTCTGGTGGATGAGTTGATTTTGGACTATGATTTTTCTCGAGGACTTGAGGTGTAAAGTAGTCTTATCCGACTGATATATGCTTATTTTGTATACTTATTTTGTTTGTATCGCTGGCTTCTATTCATGTTTAATTCGCATTTAGAGGGGAATGCCTAAGCCGACAGTAAGGTTGCCAAAATGGGAATTTTATCATAACCTGCATAATGATTTGAAATGTCAGAATTTTTTACCTAATTTTTTTTGATGAAGCAGAATTTTTTACCTAATTTAGACCTCACCCAAGTACTTAAACCAATTAATGAAACAAAATTAGATACGATGATATTGATGCTTGAGAACCTTGTTTGGCTTTGTATAGAATTTGAGTGTAAATAAGAACACACGAATGATAATCAGGTTGTTGGTTTGATCATACACAACTGGAAACCAGGCATAACAATTTGCCACTTGCAGCAGTTGTGCTTGAATAATCACCAAGCATAACAATTTCCAGACTCAAGTTTGTGATCAAGTGCAATTGCAACCCTATTTCAAAACTGACATTAGCATCTAGTCTCGTCGTTGTGGCAGCTTTCTCATCTAGGTAACTAACCAATTCCTCTATTTTTATTAGACGAAATTCTCGAGTTTCTTACATTGAACTTGTTGCTTAGAAAGTTCAAGACTAGAGACTACAATCCTTTTATTAGTAGACAAGGGGCTTACGAAAAGAAAAGGGCAATGGCAAAGGCAATTTTCATTAAATTAATGGAATATTTGCAAGCATTTAACCTCATTCGAGGAATTTACAAAAGAAATTTTCTTTTAAATCAAATTTCCATAACAATGCATTTACAAAATAATTGAATCTCTATATAATTCTCCCTTTGGCCACTACTCTAACCCCGGAGCCTCGCAATTAAATTCTATCAAGAAGTGATATCGCTTGTAACCATTGCTTGAAAGCTTCATCAAAACTATAGGCTTGTCCACTATGACTTTCTAAATTTAGGCAATCTAACCCAAAAAAAAAAAACTTCCCAACAACCAACTTTAGGCTTGTTTGCTCTGGTTTTCATATTTTACATCTGCCTCAGTAGCAATCTGGCAATAAGAAAATTTATATAAACAATGTTAGATCAATATATGATAATATATTAATCAGTCATAAATTAATCACAATAAAATCTAGCATAACCCTGCCCATAATTAGGACATTTCAAGTTATCAACTTATCAAACCTATACAAAATCAAACAACTACTAACTATTCATTTAGTAGCCAACAATATATTAAGGTACCAAATTTTTTGGAAAATCCGACATGACCTTGTTTATAATCAAGACATCCCAAGTTATCGACTTATCAAGCGTGTACAAAATCAAACAACTTAATCACAAATAAAAACAACATATCCTATACATCATTCCATTAAACCAATATCAAGGTATCAATTTTTTTTTGAAAGTCCGGCATGACCCTATCTATAACTAGGATATCCCACGTTATTGACTTATCAAACCTATACAACAACAAACAACTGCTCACCATTCAACCAATAAACACATCATATGGTAACAAAAATCATATAGCACCAATTAGTCTTAAATAGTAATAATTAGTCCCCAATAATGATAAATTATCAAAAAAAAAAAAAATGGAGTTTACATCCATCTTCACCATATAAATCAAACCAAATCCTTTAAAAATTACAACCCAAAATGAATCAAACAAAAATGATTAGGGACAAAAATCAATCTTTTCAAATCATTCCATGCTTTTGGCAATCAATTGGTAGGTCCAAAAGGATTGTTCATCAACACCTGAATGGAAAAAAGTGAAAAAGAGGAAATTAAACGGTAGAAGGGTTATATTGTTCATCAATATAAGAAAATGAAATAAGTAAATGAGGCATCATGCCTACCTCAATATATTGCTCGGCACTTTCTATAACTATGATATTGCCAATTAAAAACAAATAACATTTGAACACACAATTCCATCCTCCAAATGGAATCAATTTAAAATTAGTCATTACTCCAAACGATATTTGCCAATCAAATAGAGCCTAAATGATCCTCATGGATGCAACACATGTATTTATATCAAACTAACTTAAACTTAAAATGCATCTCATTTATATCAAACTAACAGAAAAATGTAAGGAATATAATTTACATTTTATAGAATTATCAAGACTAGTTCTTATTGTTGCAATTATACCATCTAAGTGGCCTCAACTAAGCTGAATATTCTATATGTTTAATAACAAATTAAGCTAGCACATTCCATCCATATGTCCAATATTAACACAGGAACTAAAGATATCAACTTTCAATAATACTCATGAAGGCATAATGAATTTTTTTTTACAGATAATGCATACAATGTTTCAACCAACCGGCAATCCAACCACAAAGAAATCAAACAAATAAATAAATAAATAAAATCATTCTACCTACCCAAAATTCACCCACAAAAAATAAAATAAAATAAACATACCTAGGTTTTGAGGGGTAAGAATTTGCCGACGGCCGAAGTCAGAGTGCGCCGACGGTGAGGGGGATCGGGACTCAAGAGAGATCGAGCAGGGGTAGGGAGCGCCGTCTAGCCGACGGGGGAGAGGCTCGCCGGGAAGAGGAGAGAGAGGAGCGAGATAGAGGAGAGAGTGGGCGAGAAGGAGAACGAAAGGAGAAGGAGCTCCTCGTCGGGTCAGAATCCTAGATCTGGTCCGTGCCGGAGTCTGCTGCTGCTGGTGGTTCCGTGGGCAGAGAAGGTAGGTACTCGTGCCAGGGGCTGCGGCGGAAGGAGGAGAGAGAGAGAGTGGAACGGCGAGAGGGGAGAGAATGGAGCGTGACTGCCGGCGGGAATGGCGATTGACTGCGCTAAGTCACCGTCGGGCTTCGGGGGACTTACTGTCGACGACAAAGGAGAAGACAAGGAGGTTACCGGCGGGGGGAAGCTTCACCTCCACACCACAGCTCTATTTTCGCCGGAGAGGAGGAGACCAGACGATGAGCAGATTCGAAGATGAAAATGGAGAGGAGAGAGAGAGGAACCAAAATCAAATCTAGATCTGGATCTGGAATCCCGCCCCCCACCTTTCACGATTTTGGTTTTGTTTTTGCAGGTGAAAACGGCATCGTTTGGATTTGGAATGGCACTCCTCCCTAACGGCGTTAGGCGTTATGCACAGCCTCAACGTTTTTCCTGGGAACCGTTGGATCCGCTTATTCTCCACGTGGCAACGATTGACGGTGAACTTGAGCATCCAGTTTTTGCTCCCAACTTGAGCAAATCCAAATCCCTTTGCGTACACACACACAAAAATAATAATAATAAAAGTAAAAGTAAAAAAAATCCTTATTTATTTACGTGGTAATATTGAATATGATACCAAGATAGAACCTACCTAGCTCCAATATATACCAGCTATGCAGACTCGACTGTGTGAATTAATTAAATCATTGACGAAGCTAGTTAATGTAAAAAAGAGTAGAATAATAAAATATTCCTTTTCTTTTGGTAGGCAACAAGCTAGATTTGAAGACCTAAACAAGGGGTCCAATGCTCTGGAACCTTGAATGATCCTGTCTATCTTCAATTCTAATAAATAATAGGGTCATTTTTTTATGAAACATTAAAAAATTTAAAATAAGTAGGGATGCAAAGAAACCCAAAAAACGCTAACAAGAGATAAGAGGAGGCAAGATGGATGAATACTCCATACAGACAAATATAGGTTACTTATAATTTGAGGATGGAAATTTTTTTTTTTTAAGGGGAGGCAAGATGAATGCATACTCCATCCAGACAAATATAGCAAAACAATTGGTCATGTTTATTTCTTGGCAGTAGGTAAGAGAAGCCGGGCCAGATGGGTTTATTATACTCCAATACATAGACAAATAAGTATTAGTTAAGAGTTCGGACTTAGGAGTACAATTTAAGGCAGGATGGAAAGGTCAATGTTTCCCCCAAGGAATTGAAATTTTTTACATGGATAAAAGGAAAACAATAAGACAATCTAAATCGTTATTTAAATTCACTAGATCTTCTAAATGGCGTTTATCATCCACTCAATATTTTTTTAGAGTACTAACAAATGCACATATAAATATAAAATTCACACACGACTTCTAAATTGTGCAACCCCATTTGAACCTTCTGGATGATCCGCATTAGATATTTTAATTAAATAAAGAGGAGCCAAGCTAGATTGATGCACGTTCCCAAATCCCAATATAGACAAATAAGTGTTAGTTAGAGAGTATAATTTAAGGATGAACCGGAGTAAATCCCAAAAATCCTTAGATGTAATTTCACTACAATACTTAATTTTATGTAACTAACATATATTATTATTAATCATAATTATAAAAATATTATAAATATAAAAAGAAATGTGGAGTGTTAGGTTTTTTTTTTTTTTTTAATAGAGTACCAACAAATACACATATAAATATAAAAATAAGTCTACGCATCATACCCACACACCGTGCGGCTAGAGTGAGTCTTCCATGTAACTGTAACACAACCATGTGATGTCATGAGTCAATAAAAATTAAGTAAAGTGGGATTATAAGACTTAAAAGTATACTGATAATCTTATTTTATTTAATTCTCATAGATTCATGACACCCATGCGACTGTGTCACAGTTATATGAAAGTTTTTTTTTTTTTTTTTTTGGGTTCAAATTACATGGAAGTTTTTCTCGTGCAGTTATCGCTCTTGTGAATATGAGGAAGACCTATTCACCTGAACATGTCAGGCTTTACTTTATGCTTCCTATTTCCCTTCAACAAGCTTGTGTGTTTGTCTGTTTAACCATTTCCAACCTCTGTCACCATTAAAGTTAAATTTAAGCAACAGGTGTGTGGATACTTTTGCGTCTCACAATTTCAGTATGCAAGGTTCTGAGTTTTTTGACGTGGAATGGGCTCTCTATACATATTCCAAAAAATAAAATTTTTAAATATCCTAAAAATAAAATTTATATGACTAATTTAAAGTTTATTTGCACGTTCCACTAATTTTAATTTTTTAACATTTCAGAAAAATATAAAAGATTTCTTAAGAAAATTGACCGTAATATTCATTAAAAAATATCATTTTAAACAATTTTACAGGAGAAGGTTTTCTTAAAATTTTTTGTTTAACTGGACTTTTTGGTAAAAAATTAAACAGAAATGGAAAATGGCCAACAAATCCAATTAAACGATAGATTTTGGAAAAAAATTATTTTGCAAAGTTGTTCACATGATGTTTTGTAATAGACGTAGAAAATTACTCTGTATCAATATATAATGATATTCCGAGTCATATGTAATTTGCTACTCTAGGGCTCCGTAGTCTAGTTTCCCACTATCAGGTGAACTCACAATTGGATTTCGTAGTCTAGTTTCCCACTATCAGGTGAACTCACAATTGGATTAAAGAATGCAAAGTCGCTTTAACCACCCAAAAATAAATAAATAAAATAAGAGGAAAGAAGAAAGAATGCAAGCAACAGGTACCTTTTTAAATCCTTATTTATTTAAAATATTATATTATATGTCATTAAAATGTTGTATCACTTCGTATTTATTTTCTCAATGTAGCACATTTTTTTATTTTTTGAGAACGAAGATGGATGCCATTCTAATACGGACAAAGACTTAGGATTATGATACGAAATTTTTAACTTCCCTAACTATTAATTAAAGCATAAAATTAAAATATTTAAATTTCTTTATTTCCCCACATTTTCTCAGCGACCAACTCGAGCCTATAAAGAGTTCAAAAATAGCAATGGTATAGCTGAGATATATATATATGAATTTTTTTTTCTTAATACTAATTGAAAAAGCAACAACAATGATAGAGTAGTTCCAAGTGAAGAAATATCTCTTTCCAACTTCCAAAATTTCCAATCTGCCCTCTCTGAAACGCATCATCCTACATACACTTCATCATGCATACGCATCATTTTCCAATCTGCCCTCTTTGAAACGCATATCCACATATACATATTTGTTCTTAGTTCAAATTTTTTGTTTCTTATTATGAAGTAAAAAATTGAAGTAATTAAATTTGCAACCAATTGATTTCTTTTAGTATTTTTAATTAGGATTTACTTCTAAAAATTAACCTAAGTTTGGCCTCTTGGATTAAATTTTTGACTCCGCCATTGGCAAACATAGAAATAATTTAGTCTGTCATCACCATGGGAGCAGGTATTTACTAATTAATGATGGTTTGGGACCGGGGACCCTACAGGCAGAAGTAAATCATGTACTGGACATTTGGAATTAGGACTTGGCATCTGTGAGTGTGCATACATTGTGAAAATGCTACAACTTGTAACGTGCTATATTGGTAAAAGGTAGTGCTAGCTAGCATGACAATGACAGTCAAATCATAACCACAAATGGATTTAATTTTAATCCACTTTAAAAAAATTTAAGGTTTATTATTTTTTGTCACCATGATTTAATTGTCATTTCTTTTAACAATGATAGTCTATCATACCATCATTTTCCATTGGCAAAGGGTTGTGCTCGCATGATAGACTATTATTGCGCACTATTAACAATATATGAAAATCAAATCATAGCCACGATATCCACTTAACAAAAATTCAAGATTTATTATTTTTTGTGATTATGATTTAATTGTCCTTATTTTTAGTAATGACAAGCTATTATGCCAAACAAAAGAATTGGAGAGAAGAACCTACTCGAGGGACTGGAGCTAGCCAAAAACTCTATTTTCAGAATAAATTCTTTCTAGCTTCTTTCGTTGAAAGCTCTACGGCATGAACATATATCACAGAGATAAACACCCACAGCTCCCAATAATGTACCTCCTAATATTATCCTAAAAAAAACATATAATTATTCTAATAAAAATACCCGATATGATCCGAATTAATTAGAGAGCTAATTAAAAATAACAAAAAACATAAAACCTCCACGTACACCAGTGAAAGTCGTTTTAGAGGTTTCAAAATATAAAAAGCCACCTCATGGGTCTGCACTTAAAAATTCCAGACTAGTAAATTCCACCATGTCAGACCCTTAGTTGTAACAACCAATCAAATAGAGCACCACTTGGTCCATTTCACGGGTGAATTAAAGCATATGGTAGCTTCCCCAGTGAATGGAGATTCCGGGTCGACCGCTACATGCTCACACGGACATGGCTGGTCGTCCATCTGCGCGGGTACCATCCACACAGGTAATGGTAACTACCGTCCGTTTTTTCCTCTATAAATAGCCAAATACAAAGCTCCCGCCTCGCCCTTATTGTATTATTGTAGGAGGGATGGCTGAGCCGAGGGTTCCTGTCGCCTACATTCAAAATGATTTTACAGCAAAGAGAAAGCGGGAGGAGACGAGGGTTCCTGTCGCCTACATTCAAAATGATTTTACAGCAAAGAGAAAGCGGGAGGAGACGAGGGTTCCTCACGCAAACGCTAAAAATGTTTCAGCAAAGACCCAGTCTCGTCGTAAACTGAATTACGAGGAGGGCTCTCCATGCTCGGATACTGATATACCTGAACCCAAGAGACAAAAGACCCAGCCTCCTACTCCTCTTGTTGAAGAAAAGAAGAAATCCCAGAAATTCCTAGCGCTAACGCAAGAAGAGTCTGCAGGTTCTCCCTCAGCACCTCCCCTTTGCAAATCTCACCACTCTATCGTCATTATCTTCATTCATTTTTCACAAAATTTCATTTTCATTGCCATTTTTATCATCTCTCACCAATCTTCAATGTGACATGCATATGGCAATACCATGCCATGTCCACATGATCATTTGATACTGATGTGATACATGAGGGATATGGTAAATGGCATTGTGGTGAGACTAGCATTTTTCAAAACAAATAAATAAAGAAATTGTCAAAAGATTTTTTTTTTTTTTTTTTCCCACTGTTTTTGTTGGTAATTGTCAAAAGTCTTTTCTACAGCATAAATTTGGACTTATCTCAGAACAGCCATAAATTTTATTAATTAATTAACCTCTTTATTTTTTACATTTTGGTTCAATTAATTCACCTCAATATGCTGCTTTGTTCTTGCATAGATCACGAGAAATCGGACAGTGGGCAAGAGGATGCAAGTCATGAGAAATCCTGCCATGTCTGCTTGTCTAAGAAATATTCGACAACTAAGAAAGATTTTGAACGCCGGAAGCGTCGCCTACAAAAATGTCTTTGCAAACACTTGAAGCAACTGTCAAAAATGGAAAAAACGTATGAGATTGGCCTCGAGATGGCTGATTTATTGAACCTGCGGAAGCACCTCAGCCCTGTGGACCCCGGGCTCGAAATACCTGGCGATATAGATGTCGAATAAGCGGCGCTGCTGCTGAAAGGAATAAAGTTAGTGACTGCAGGGCTAAACCTTTATGGTCTTCTATACCTGATAGTTAACTTCCACCTATTGATTTCTCTACTGCATTTGTTTATTTTGCAACTTGCTAGTAGTGGGTCTTGCTTCTTGCAAGAAGTAGGTCTATTTGTATTTGATGAGTAAAATTATCTCATTTTGCTCTTTAAGTAATGTAGTAGGATGTAATAAGCTCATATAATCGTGCTTGTAATCTTCTAAATCGGTTCTTAAAATTAAAAAAAAAAAAAAAAAAAAAGAGCAAATCTTCACAGTAGGAGATGATTTATTAATAATAAAAAGAAAATCACACCTAACCAGAGGTGGACATGTGTGCTTTACCTCTGAAATGCAGGCTAATACAAAGCAAATTAAGAAAACAAAGCTAATCAACCCCACGACTGTAGATGGAAAATAAGACCCTTTTATATGATAAGAATCTCAAAATTAAAACAAAATGCAAAGGGATCAAACTTAAAAGCTAACACCTAAAAAAAGAAAAAAAAGAAAAGAAAAGGCCAAAACAAAGTATATCATAAAGCAAAAATATCTGAATATCTGACTTAGGAAGATGAACTCGAGTAAATAGCACTACTGAGTTTCAAGACTCTGCCAAGCTTCACGTTTTGCAACAAGCTTATGATTGAAAATAGGAAAATTATGAGTGGCCCTTATACAGGTTGCCAACACAAGGGGATGGATTCTAACTTCTACAGTTCTACCCCAACACGGGTTGGGCACTACCCTCTTGTGTTTACATAGGCAGCCCTTAATAAGGGCCAGCCAGCTATGACCCTCGAAGTGTGAAACAGCTTGTACTTACAGCTATGACCCTGCGTGGCACCCAAAATTAGGACCTATCCTAACCCTTTTACTTCAACCGCTTTGAACGAAGCCCATGCTCTCACGCTATCAAAATAGAGTTCAATGACATGTTGATTTAGCTCAATTATGGCATGTTGGGATGTCAAATTTGAAATTATACAATTCAAAATATTTTACATAGGATTGAAAGTATAAATTTATCACTTTTGAATTAAAATATTTTAAAATATTGTAGTTAGGATTATAGTTGATGTTGTGGAATCAATTTAAAAGAATTCATGAAATACTACTATCTTGGATTGCCACTTTTATTTGTGATGATAATTATTATTTTCTTAAATTTATCAATTCAAGATAATGGAATATGCCTTTAATACTACATAAAATTTCTTCAATTATTTAATTTCGAATTGGATAACCAAACAGGCCCTTAATAATTGAATTGATTCAGCTTATTTAATAATTGAAAAAACTTGAGCGACCTTTTAGCCAAGCTTCTTTGCAAATTGCTCATGAATAAATTTATTTACTTGCAGCCCTAGCTACATGTTAACAAATGTCTAGCTTCCATGAAGTGTCTAATTAGGATATCAAACCTTCAAAATTCTCTCCATGAATCCAGCTGAAACAATGTCCTTACTTTTGTACGTAGTAGCCCAGCTCAACGATAAGCCGGCTAAATTGAGTTTTGAGCTCCAGACGGAGATAGTTCCACCCATATTCAAGGTAAAAAGGTTTGTTTTTTGTTTTTGTTTTTGGGGACTTATAGGTTTGGAATGACAATGGGGCGGGTGTTGCACTATCCCATCCCCGACTCCGATCAAGAAAATACCTTCCCATCCCTGCCCTGGGCCCGACGGGTATGCATTGTACAAAACCATCCCTGCCCTTGTTACATATTCAAAGGCTCGCATCTACCCCGCCCCACTCCTTCCATGAATCTGCAAATTGAAGATCTGTTTGCCTTCAAATTTGCAAATGGGGAAGGGTGATACAAAGCCACAAAACAAGAAAGAAAAAAAAAATGTCAAAAGAGCTTCTTTTGCCTCAGATCTACCCCAAAAAAAAAAAAAAAAAAAAAATTGTAAACAAACATTGTGACTAAAGTACGAAGTTTTTTCTGAGATCTGATTGGTGTTTCCAACATCAAATCACCATCAGACCTGTGTGAATGAATATCCTTAAAAAAAGTGGGGGAGGAAGAAGAAGAAGAATACGAATAGATGAATAGTAAGAACTTACCTGAGGTGTGGATGTGAAGGCTTGACAGTTGACTGTTGAAGTCTTAGCCCTTAAGCCATGAAGATGCGAAGTATAATGGCTGCCTTTGAGATTTAAGAGAGAGAAATTTGAAGAAACGAAGAAATGGCTGCCAAGATTCATGAGTCTTCCACCTTTTTTTAATTGGTTGTTGATAAAAAGACCAAAACTAGCCTTTTTAACTTTTAAAAGAGATGTCTGTGATCCTTATTATATAAAAGGTTTAGTAATAAAGTTAGTGATAACTACAACATGAATGAGCAATGGTGGAATGAACAAACCTTATTACTAAAAAGACTAAAACTAGCCTTTTATTAATAAAGTTAGTGATAACTACAACATGAATGAATGAACAATGGTGGAACGAAGAAGTGTCTGCGGTCTCATGAATGAACATTTATGGTGGAATTATAATAACTCCATTACTAAACCTTATGTCCAATAAAGGGTCCTTACCCTTTGGAAACTCAATTCCAGCCTCCAAAAGTTTTGTAGCACATTTTCTGAATCCCAGAGTTCCTTTGCCTTTTGGGATCTCCCCATGGGATATGGGGAGGAAAACCTTTTGTCTTTTAGGCTCTCCCCATGTGATGTGGGGAGGTAGAACCTGTGCAGTAGATCAACTAAATGCATGACATTTTTGCTTCATATCCTTCTGGATGCTTCTCCGCTCATTTTTACCTGAAAGAAATAGAGAGCAAGGTCAGCGATCTTATGGATTGAGACTTGAGTAGTATGAAGTTCAAGGTTATGAGGCACGCAAATCTCTAACAAATGCTCCAGAACAAAGAAGGGAATCTGGCTCTCAAGTAGCCCCAGATCGTGCCGGAGTGTTGGGATCATCCAATCATTGTGGAATATCAGATCACTATCATCCTCAAAATGCATGCCCGAAAATCTGAGGAGTTCAATTATGAAGCAACCATCAACTAGCAATATTTCAGCAAGCTCATAGGTGTTGAACTTGATGGTTTTTGCATAGCTTCCACGAGCCTTTGCTTCCAAGCTGAAAATGGCCATGCTACACTCATTTAAAGTTTTTTCTTGTTCTGGATTTCGTTGAAGAAGATGTAGCATGTATCGCCATTTGTGCTCATCCATAGCCTGCAGGTCATGATCACCTTCGTGAAGAGGTCCGATTGAGACAATATGGGGCCTATAAGCATCTTCATTCACCTTTTGAAGTTCTTTTGGAACCTCATAAATACAATTGTCAATTGACTTTGCACGTACTATACCAAGCGTCTCTTTAATAAGATGTGTCCACTTTGCAATTGAAACGTCACCTGATAAAGGATAACTTAGTCTCATTTTTTCCCTCAATGGACGAAAACTGTCAGCCCATTTTATTCCACAATCTGAAAAGAAAATTTTATGAAAAAATGAAAGTGGTTTGAATATAACACTCAAGTTGGAAAAGGAATGTATAAATGTGAGACATAACATTTTATGATTCATTTGATTGGCAATAGAGAAAATTATCATAAAATTTGGAATCTTACAACAATCACTTCAATTCCAACCTCTTATAGAATTCCAAATTTTATTTCTCTTTCCACAATTTTTTGTCAAGCAAATAGAGCATTTGTAAGTGTTGGCTATATATTTTACTCCAATATGATTTCATGGAAGGTGGAAATGAAGGCAGCCCTCACAAAATTCAAACAGTGCTGAAAAATGATGAAAAACAGGGGAGAAAATAAGCCACAAGCAGGGGCTGCGTCAGGCAGCTTGTGGAGACTCAAAAACCAGCCCTAGTTCTCTCCATTCATTACAGCAAATTCCATTGTCAAAACATGTTGGGCTGTAAAGGTCTCAGTCTATGAGCTGTGTTGGTTGAAGAACTGAAGCTCAAAGTGATCATCTTCAAGCTTTGGACTCTCTTTAGGACAGTAAGATGACTTAGAGACCTAGTCATCATTCTAGCTAGGAGGTTAGATCTTAAGTGTGACTTAATTAGATCATAGGATGAGTTTATGAGTGGCTGAGCTAAAATGCTGTTTGATTAATTAAGCTAAGGCATTTCCAACCTAGCATGCTCAAGCGGATGCCTATTGGCTCGAGCGGATCTGCTTCTGCAAAAACTGTGCTCGGGCGGATGACCATTGGCCTGAGCGCATACAAGTTAGTAGCCAACTCAGGGTCAGCAGTGTGCATAAAACCCCATAAATCAAAGAAGACTGACTAGTTAATAAAGAAGGATACTTTCGTCTATTAAGCATGATTTATGGTCTCACGACAGGATTATAGTGACCAAATCATTACACATAAGGCACTAGCACTCAACTAATGAACTCTCTAAAATGTGTACTATTCTGTATTAGACTATGTGAATACTAGAAATTCCTTGCTAGCTTAACTCTAAATCAACTGCCTTGGCAATTCAGCAAACACAACATGCGCGAATTTGGAATCGCGGTTTTCTAAAATTGAGACTCATAGATACTTAGGATTATTCATACGAAATTGACTCTAATGACATATAATTTCATTGAATTATCATAACCAATGCAATTAGAGATTAAAAATCCATACAAGCATGGCAACAAATTAAGAATGACAAGAAAAAAGAAAACATTTTTAAGATTCGGAAATTACATCAACAGGTAGTAACGAGCTCCCTCCATTAACCGGAAAACAGAGACTCGTCGATTTCAATCTTGACGATCTCACCATCGTCGAACTTATCTTTCCTAGGGGGGGCAGGAGGGACCCGTGCCCTAGGAGGACCTCTCCCTTTCTTCTTGTTCCGTGGCCTCGCCAGCTCGCCTAATCCATTACAGAACAAAATTCACAAGCACTGGCTAATCAAAACGACCATCAACAAAAGGAATTTCTGAAAGAGAAAAAAAAATACTTACATTTCCGAAGGAGTGATTGAAGCGCTTTCCTTTCGCAGTCTTCTTATCGCTTCTGCCACAGTACACTGTACGAGAAGACAAGAGAGAGAGAGAGAGAGAGAGAGAGAGAGAGAGAGAGAGAGAGAGGGAGAGGGAGAGAGATTGCTGTATGGTTACCGAGAGGGATTGAGGGAGAAGTAATGGTTGCAGGGTTGAGACTGAAACGGGAGAAGTGGAGGGAGAGAGGCCTAGGGTTTGGGATTGAGAGAACGAAATGCGAGGAGAGAGAGTGAGAGAATGAGAGGAGATTGGAGGAGCTCCGAGAATGAGTGAAGCCATAACTGAGCTTCAGAAAGCGTGTGAAAGGATAAGGCTCGAAAGAGAGAGAGCGGTTAGGGGTCGTTTGCTTTGGGTTCAAATTGGGTGTCCTTGGACATCGATCTGGTCATCTTCGCCACATCAGACGGACCCAACATTCCGGTGGGCCTAGATGCTGAGGTAGCACTAAGGAGAGGATTGATTGAGTGAATCGCGAACTACATTATTGTATGGACTCGCATTAGAAATGAACCCAATCCATGTTTAAATAAAAAATCATGGGTTAATTACTTTTTAATACCTTCAACTTTGGGGATAGTTTCAATTTGGTCCATAAACTTAGAATTGTCTCAATTTAATGACAACTTATGAACTATTGTTGCAATGTAGTCTAGGGCCCGACGTCCGTTAGGTTTATGAACGGAAAACACACATAAGTGGCATGTGCGGCTAACGTGGATCCTATGTGGCGTTTACGTATGCTTCTAGCACAATTAGGGACCACATCCTTAGCACGTGATATCAAGTTTAGCTTTTTTGAGGGATTTTGACTGAAATGCCCCCAAATCAACTTCTCCTTCTCTTCCTTCTTCACGAATGGTCTCGATCGAAACTCCAAATCTTCCGCCATGGCTGCCTCCCTTCTTATCTTCTTCACCTAAGTTTGACCCCAAACCCAATACCCATGACTGCAACTCTACAACAACCCACAATCAAAACCCATGTCTACAACTCTACAATTAAAATCCAACTCTACAATCAATCAAAACCCATGTCTGCAACTCTGCAACTCTACATCTAGTTCGCCCCCAAGGCTGACCCCACCGTTTTGCGTTAAGAGAAGTAGTTGACGCTGTTCTCGACGGTGGTTTAGCCCATATGCTTCGATGCGGATTTGGGCAAGGAAATTCCATGCCGCTTATTCACCATGGGTTTCTCATCGTCGTTGTCGACGGTGGTTCAGCCATAGGATTTTCATTATTGCGGGAGGAAAATGGGGATACTTCTTCACCTTTTTCCAACGATTTGTATAAATCTTGCGGTCGCCATCGCCGCCGATAGCCACTGCCATTGCCGAAAAATATAGAGATCTCAAATCTGGTGGGTTTCTCAATCACTCATTGATCTATCTCTTCAACAGAAAACTCAAAACTCAGATCGCATGAAGGTAGGTTTCGAAGCTTTGCTATATGACCCTTTTGTCGGATTGAACCAAAACCAAATTCCCTGAATCCAAGAGTTGAGCTGTGCAATTTTTAGTGGACGTGGCTGAAACATTTGAGGACCAATAAACAATGTCTTGGGCATGGAGCACAAGATTTCTGGTTTGGTTGATGGAGAGAACGCCGGTGGTATCGTTGATGGAGAGAATGCTGGTGGTATTAGTAACCGTCTGAAATGGACTGGTTAGATGTGATTGTGTCAATGGAAGTGCAAAGCTGGAGGAGAAAGGAGAGAAGCAACGAACTCATAAACCTTTGTTCATGATTCATGATGATTCGGTGCTAGCTATGGCTGTTGAGGTTTCAGCCATGGCGAAAGATTTGGGGTTCCGATCGAGACCATTCGTGAAGGAAGAGAAGGAGAAGTTGATTTGGGGGCATTTCGGTCAAAATCCCTCAAAAAAGCTGGACTTGATATCATGTGCTAAGCACGTGGTCTCTAATTGGGCTGGAAGCATACGTGGACGCCACATAGGATCCACGTCAGCCGCACGTGCCGCTCATGTGCGTTTTCTGTCCATAAACCTAACAAACGTCGGGCCCTGGATAATTGATATACCCCTTTACCTAAAAAGGATAATTGATATGACATTAGATTCAGCAAACATCAGGCTATAGATCCAATATCACAGGCCAGGAACTCAAACCCAGGCAAGTGTGGAGCACAAAGCCAGTATACATATTGTCATATTGAAAATCTGTGTACAATGGAACCATGTATGTTTCTTCTTCTCAAATGTTCTTCCCACTGTTCAACTTTTATGATGGTCATGGGAACAAGTTTTCGAAGGATGTCTGATCTCCGCTAACGTAGCCATGCTAAATCATCTGCTTCTCTACCATCTCCTTTGCTGCTGTTTTCTTATTTGTCATCTTTGTGAACTTCATCTGCAATCTTTCCTTAGGCTCGCTTGTTTTTAGAACTAAAGAAAGTTTTGAGGTGCTATACAATGGAATAAGCCAACAGCAGTTGGAGTAAACTTCAACAAAAAAACATACCCGCAGAAGCCAACTGCAGCTGGAGCCAACTTCATCAAGAATACCACTGCGTCTAATCAAAACAGAGATCAAAGAAGGTCATAGTGAAGATCAGAACAATCAAAATCCTCCCTTTAGTGTCACGAATAAAGGGAGGATTAACACTCGCAGAAGCCAACAGCACTTGGTGCCAACTTCAACAAAAATACCATTGCCTCCAATCAAAGAAGAGATCAAAGAAGGTCATAGCGAAGAAGATCAGAATAATCTAAATCCTCCCTTTAATCTCGCCAAGGAAGAGAGGATTGCATGGTTCAACAAAAAATTGCCGGAGTTTGAGATATTAAAGTCAACGTACTAAATTGACGCAGCAATTTGATGCTCGAGTGAAGGAATTCTTCAAACACGAGTGTAAGGGTCAGTTCTTCATGACATGGATTGCACCGGCAAAGTTCTTTGGAAGAAGAGAATTCTTTGCTATGGAGAGTCTTTTCAAAGCCCACCCTGATGGGTGCTTGATAATTTTATCAAGCAGTATGGACTCAATAGACTGGAAAAAGATTCTGAAACCACTGCTCGACCGTGGGTTTAGAGTGCTTGCAATTACACCGGACCTATCTTCTCTGTTCGAAGACACCCCTGCCCAAGCTTGGTTTGCTGAGATGAAGAGTAGGAAAAGGGATCCTGGTGGGATTCCGCTATCTCAGACTCTATCCAATCTGCTCAGACTCACCGTTCTGTGCAAGTATGGGGGTGTTTACTGGGACATGGATTTCGTAGTTCTGAAAAACTTTTCAGATTTAAGGAATTCAATTGGAGCACGGGGCATGGATATGTGGGGAAACTGGACCATATTAAATAATGCAGTTTTGGTTTTTGAGAAGAAACACCCACTTCTCTATAATTTCATGGAGGAATTTGCCTCGACTTTTAATGGAAACAAATGGGGGTACAATGGACCCTTTCTGGTTTCTAGGGTAAATGAGAGAGTGCCAAGAAGTCATCGTTACAACTTTACGATCTTGCCGCTTATGGCCTTTTATCCAGTGGATTGGGCATTTGGGCTCAGATAGGCTACTTCTTTAGGAAGCCAAAAAAAAGGGTAGATTCGAGATGGGTGGAAGCAAAGCTGATTCAGCTAAGCCGAGAGACTTATGGTGTACATCTGTGGAACAAGCACAGTAGAGGACTAAGGATTGAGGAGGGGAGTATCATGGCAAGATTAATCTCCAATCACTGTGTCATTTGCAAACAAATATATAGTTTCTGAAAAAGCTTCTGATTTATGGGCTATGAAACTCTTTTCCAAAACACGTTTATTTATTTTTTGTATTTGTTGTTGGGGTATTTCCACCATTTTCCCATGAAAATGAGGAAATTCTTACTTCATACGGGGAAGAAATTGTCATTGTTATAAAGTATTTTTGATTTGGTAATTTTTCTTTTTTGGTATACTCCCTGTATACATGGCTTTGGTCTATTCTTTTGCAATCAAGTAACCTTTATCAAAAAAATAAAGTATTTTCGATTTATGGACATGTAAAATTGATTGATTTGATTGAAGGGCATTTGAATCTGATTATAAGGCAGTAGATTGATATTATAACTACTACCACAGAGCAAAATCCGTAGGACGTAGCCATCTCAACCTCAACCTGAATCCCAATCTAAAACCTCTACATGTCAATATAAGGAATCCAGGCAATATCCTAAGGGTTTGTTCGTTTCACGGGAATTGGGGGTGGGAGTTCCAGATTCTCAGGAATTAATAAAAAGTGGGTTGTTCGTTTCGCTTAAATCATGGGATTTTAATTTCCCGTGAAATCTCAATTCTCGTAGTTCATGGGAAATGAAAATCCTGTCGAAATATGCAGGAATTAGAAACTCCCACACGTTATTCTCCACAATTCAAACTCATTTTCTAGAACTTCAGTCCGCATCCTTCCTTCCTTCCTTCTTTCTTTCTTTCTTTCTTTCTTCTTCTTCTTCATTTATTTTTTATTTTTTATTTTTTATTTTTTTTTTTTTTACAAAACAGAGTGTAAGAATATTGGCAAAGCAATATGTGTGTTTTGTGTTTTTATAAAATCACGTCACGGTCTTTGATTTTGAACTTAGATTTTATTTTATTTAATACCCAAGCAACGTTTCGCCGGCGATTACCCACATCACCCACTTTCTTCTTCTTCAGCAAATTTCAATTGACTTTAAGTTATATTGCTTCATGACTATAATTCTTTGAATTTGATTTCATTTCTTTTTTTTTAAAGAAAAAAAAAAGCATAAATTTCTTTAAAATATCTTTTTGTAAACCGAACAACTAAAATTCTAACTCTCAGGATTGTAACTTTCGAGAGTTTTAACTCTCGAGAATTTCAAAATTTCGAGAGTTTCGTTTCCTGCGAAACGAATAGATCCTAAATGGACTTTGTTCTAGACTAGCACTTTGAACCAAACCCGGTCCGATCTGCTTGATTGATGCCCGTGAATCATTCGGAGTAATTTCCATCTGTACCACCACGCCATAAAAAGGCCTGTATGGTTGATCCACGAACGAGAATGAGGTATTTATGGATTACCAAGCTAGTATCACATGTTCTCCAGTCTACTGGGCTCCAGGCCATTTGATAATTATGTTATTGTAATTCTTTACTTTATTTGTACACTTCAATTATTTTAATTGTTGGAAAATATGTGATTTTCTTTAAAGTTTCAAAACTTCCGACTACACACACACGTGTGCGCACGTATGTAGCCCGCCTTGACCCGGACCGGCCAGCCGTCTCATGACATGGCGCGTGAGAGATATGATGTGGCACACACGTGGATTTATGGGCTGATTTTATGAGTTTTATTTCATTGACCGTTGGGTCTTAATTTCTATAATTTATGAATATCCATTACTAGCCGTTGGGTTTTTATTTTTTGTTATTAATTGGGCTGTTATAAGAATTATATGATATTTATTTTGGGTTTTTATTAGCCCAAACCAATTTCAACATTTTACTATTATAAATAGTGGGCTTCTCTACATGAACAATATATAAATTTACATTAGGATAATATTTGGCTCCTCACAGTAGAGAAGCAACTACTCCTCCCTCCCACTCATATTATGCCATGTATCTAACAAACAAATAAGAATTGATTATGTACATGTATCCCTATGTTATGTTATTATAGACATACATCTATGTGTACATATATATATATATATGTATATATATATATATATAGATGTTTATGTATCCAAATGAATATGATTATATGTCTATATATTTGTATTCACATGCCCATGCGTCTGTATCCACGTATCTATATTTTTTAAAATTAATTATTACACGTGGCGTAATATGAGTGGAAAGGAGGAGCAGTTGCTCCTCCACTGTGAGGAGCCAAGTATTGTAAAATTATCTTCTCTATTTTTTTTTCTACTATATTTCTCTAAGATTTTCTTTTAGTTATTTTATATATTGTTTTTACGGATAACTGATCGTGGACAGATTCACTATAATCTTCCTGTGGACAAACTCATAGAAGAGGGAGCTGCGAGTTTTGGGGTTGTATCTTGGAGGTCCTATCGTCCATCAGCACTTGTACGTAAGGAGGCGATAATTCCTTTAGAACAGCGTGATCTCACGTGCCTTCCCACAAGTTAGCTCTTCTTACTCTTTTATTTTATTTTAATTAAATATTTTTTGTGTTGATATTTGTTAGATTAAATTGTGATTATTATGAGATTTATCCATATTCGATTTCATTGTATTTGTGATTTTAATTTGTGTTGTAAATTATATTCATGATTAAATTTAATAAAGATTTTGTGTCGATCGTATTATGCAAAATCCACAAATATCCCAACATTAATTTCTCAAGGTTTTAGAAAAATATAGAACGTTTTTACGAAAATTGGTTGCGTTATTCATTATAAAATATCATTTTGAACAACTTTATAGAAGAATTTTTTTAAAAAAAAATATTTCATTTGAGTGGATTTTTTGACAAAAAATGAAACAGAGATGCTAAATTATCAAAAAAATCACTTCTATGATAGATTTTGTAAAAACTTTCTCATATAAAATTGTTTAAAATAATGTTTTCTTGTGGACAATGATATCAATTTTCATAAACAACATATATTTTTCTAAAATCTCAAAAAATTAAAATTAATAGGATGTACAAATAAAATTAAGAGTTGTAATTAATAACGGTTTTTTTTTTTGGCTAAAATATAATTAGACCGCTCATTATGTGGATTTTAGTCCGATTTAAACCGTGTGATTCTAAAAAGAGCAATTAATGATGCATACTACCGAATTGATGACTGCGTTTGCAGGTAGCAAACCTCAATCACAAATTTCTTCCACGTGGACCCGGATGCGGTGATGGACTAATGGTAACTGCAATTCAACCACATCATTCGAGGTAGTGGTCTAGTGATGAGGCTAGGTGATTAAGAGTTCGAATCTCAGGTTATATTCTTTAATTGCATGATTAAGATGAACCTAATACCATATTAAATATTATGAGTACACTAAACATGTGTGGGGTCGGTCTTTGATTGCGTATTGTCAGATACCTAACATTTTTACGATATTGTACCTTAACTTCAAACTGAATTTTAATATCTAATTATGACAAGTTAGACCTTGTTAGGGATAAAATTAGTTTTCAATTCACAAAATTAGGTGACAATTCCGATCCTCTCTGTGTTGATCTTAAGGATTAGTTAACATACTCTTAAGTCTACATGCTAAGACATGGCACTCATAATGTTGATAAGTGTAAATCATGCATTAAGTATACTACATTTACAGCAGAGGAAGCATGTAATTTTTAATAGGAGATTTTGACCTTTAAACTCTTTCTTAAATTATACCTAATATGTATTTGTCTGTTTTGAAATATGGGTCCATCTTAGGTCCTGAAACTTTAAGTGATTGACAAGAAACTTTGACCTTTCATTTTTTCCCTTGAATTACAACTATCATGTATTTATCTGGAGTGCTATACGCATTCATGTTTGTTACTTGCGTTAGGAATAACTCCAAAAGTATTAGTTATTTTTTAACTACTTTAGTTAGTAATATGATATTTTCTGAAATAACTAACAAATTATACAAGTGAGGAATCTAAGGACATTAGTTTTTTTTATAAAAAAAAAACTATTTTCAATTTTTTTATTTGATAATCATTTTAATCATTTGGTGGAGAGAGAGAAAGAATGATGCATAGAGAAAAGAAAGTGTTGAAGTGTCATATTTTTTTTACTAAAAAAAAAATTAGCTAATAAACATCCCCTGGCTAAATGTAACTAGCCATAATGATAGTAGCTCAAATAGCTAATTATATATCTAGTCCACTAAGAAAGTAAAAATATAGTTTGACTTGTTTGATCAACCACTTAAAACTCTAGATTTTAATTCAGCATATAAGATTTGATTGAATTCAGCATTTTAATGGAAAATAATAATAATAATAATAATAATAATCAACAACAACAAAGCTGAGGCTTGGTTTGGTCCTCTGGAACGAGGCAGAGAAAAGGCTCATTCTTGATCGTGTTTTCTATTTTTTTTTTTTTTCTATTTTTACCACGTTCCTTTTTTTCGTTCTTTCTTGAACAACAAATGAAACATATACTATTAAAATAAAATTTTTTTAAAACAGAATGTAAATAACAAAGAAAATAGAAGAAATATGGTGAAATTTATATACCTGAATGAGAGCTAGAGATACGAAGAGAACCAGAATCAACATTAATACGATCAAATGCAAATTTATGTTGTAGAGGCCTGCTTTGCAATTCCCGAGTTTTTGTGCTTAGATGTCAATAAGAACATTAATTGGCATGTATTTTATTTATTTATAGAAGGGAAAAATGGATGAAAATTTTCATTACGAGTGTCAATCGTTGTCTGGGTGGGATCGATATTTAATGTACGTGGGCCAGTGGTTTTCTCTCTGACATGTACCAATCTTTAATTTACGAGTAAGTATTCAATGTATCACAATTACATTATTTTTTTTTTTCCTCTAGAAAAAATTGCTACACTTTTACAAAGAGATATAGATATAAGCTCATATAGTTTTATATTACAATATAATACAATCACTATGTGAGCACGACATTTTAAACCACATGGTTCGGGAGTATGCTATTAACCAAGAGGGTTAGCGCGAAAAGGATTCACCCAATTTGAATTGGGAACTAACTTGAACCCTAGCAAGGTCTAACTCGTCATAACCAAAGAGGGTTCGGAGTTAGGATACATCGCTGGGAAAGTGTAAGGCACCCAGCAATGCACGGTCAAAACCGGCCCCCACACATAATTATTGGCTTTAGTTAATTAAGTATTCAATTAAATTCCACCCTAAATCATGCAATAATATAATAGCACACATAATAACCAAAACAATGAATAAATAAAATAAAACAGAGAATAAAAAAATATAAAAAAGAATAGATCAGAATATACAGAGAAAAAAGAGATATCAATCAACTAGAAACAAGAGATATGAATAAGCCAACAATCTGTTTGCTGAGGTAAGGTGCGTACGCATCACTGATAGGTGCGTATGCACCTAATAGGCATTTTCGCCAACTCTCACATGCATACTTAGAAAGAGGGGGGGGGGGGACAAAACAAAAGACAAAAATAATAAAAAATAAACTTTTTGCGTTGAAGGGAATGCGTACGCATTTGGGATAGATGCGTACACACCTTATGGGCATATCATATAGAATCACAAAAGCTTTATATTAATCTACATCATGCATCTTTAATAAAATAAAATATACAAAAAAATAAATACGAATATAAACTAAACCTAAATCATGCTAATCATGCTCTAGACAAAAATAAAACAATAAAAGAAGAATTAGAATATAAAACTAAAGAAAACCAAATTTACCGACTTTGTAATTGTTCATGGCTCCTCAAGTCTTTGGATTGAATCAAGTTAACACGAATCTTCCCCTTTGTCAAAGTGTTATCACAGCAAAGAGATCAAAACTCACTCAACTTTGAAAAGAAATTAGAAAACAAAAAGAAAATAGGAGAAAAGAAAAGTGATTTTCGTCACTTTGCAACAGCATACATTTCAATTGAGTTTTTGGGTATGAAAACGTTGGAATTGGATAAAACTTGTGAAATATAAAGTTGTAGAGAATTGAATTATCTTTCTAAAAAGACCAATTTCATCAAATTATGACTTCGGACTAAAAAATTATGATTAAAATACGCTCACTGGTTTTTAGAAAAACTGCAGCTAAATTATAACGACTTTTTTAATTTTAATTTTAATTTTTTTATTTTTATATACGTGGACGAATCCCTCAGCCTATCCTCCACGACTTCGGAATCGATACCTAATGCCGTTAACTGGAGTAGGATAGAGAGGCAAACCCCGGATGTGTGCATCGACCCCACAACACACACACCAGTAAGTTACGGACTTGCACAGCGGCGGGGATTCATACCCACACTCAGATCCAGGAATTTACATATTTCACTATCTAAAATCCCTATTCTCCTCCCCTTTCTCTAAGGCATTAAAAGAGCATATAGCTGAAAACTAGTGTTTTCCTTTCTTTTCTAGACTAAGTTTCTTGGAGAATAACCAAAAGATATTTTAATATGATAAAAGTATTCTAATCTGAATAGGAAAGGAAAATTGTCTTTTCTAAAAACTAGGAGAATGACCGCTAACACGCATGCACATGTATTGTATGTGCGTACACACACTTATCACATACGTACACGTGTTAGTGGCATAATAAAAATGACTAATTTAATAAAATAATTTTCCTTTCATTTTAACAAAAAATCTCATGCTGTGATTCGCACTAATTCCTAAAGAATGATCCGTAAATAACCACACTAAACTCATCATCGGGACCATGGAACTTAAGATGACAACCAATACAAAATGGGGTGTCTACACATTGTTTTAAAATATAAAAAATACCTCTCTAAAAGCAGGTGGATTTATATGGTAACTTGTAAGTTTTTTATTTTTACACATTTCAATATGTTTCTATAGTGTTGATTTATATTTGTTTTAGTTAATCATAAGATTATGTCTTGCTTCTTTATTCTATATGCTCGCCAAATACGTGTTAGTTATAATTTAATAAATGATCGAAAAGTTTAATAGTCCTGTAGAAAATCAACAACTTTAAAGTAGGGGTGTTAATGGTTTTGGTTAAAATCGAGAACCAAACCGAACCAAACCGAACCAGGCGGTTTGGTTTGGTTTTTTTGTCATTAGGTTTGGTTATGGTTTTAATTTTAGAAAACCGAACTCAATTGGTTTGGTTTTGGTTTTCAGTTTTAAAAAACCAAACCAAACCGAAAAACCGAAAAAACCGATATATATATATATAAACTTAAAGTTTGTAAATTCCTAATTCTAATAAGGGTAAAATAGGTAATGGACGTTTGGAATGGGCTTGTTTTTGTTGATTTTAAGTTTCTTATTGTTTTCCCTTTTTTAGATTGGCATGTATTAAACTAGCTATTAATGTTGTGTGTGATATTGACATATTGATATATGTCAATATGTTTCTATTTTGATACAATGGTTGTTTTTTTTAGTTGCTAATGTAATGCCTTTATTAAAAATGTTTTTATTTGGAGTTTGGCATGCCATTTTTTTCATTTTTAATTATTTGTTATTACTTGATAGGTTAAAACCGAAACCGAACCAAACCAAACCGAAATATAATGGTTTGGTTTGAAATCCCCCCTAAAACCAAACCAAACCGAACCATTAACACCCCTACTTTAAAGCAACAAAAACACAAGAAGCTAAAGGACAACATGTGTCCATGACTCGGGTCGGACAATAAGACCGGTTCACTGCGTTCTTCTGATCTTGAGAAAACCGAGTCCAGCCCTCCCAATGTTAAAACCCCTCCTCTTTCCAAAGAAAAAGGTAAAATTTCAGCAACATTGCAAGAAGACCGTGCAGGTTCTTCCTCTTCAGCACCTACTTTCTGCAAATCTCAGGCCCTCATCATCATGGCCGTCACTCTCTTTCGTTCACTCCTCACATAAATCTGTTTCCTTATTTGTCAAAAATGTTACTCGTAAAAAAAAATTGTTGACATTTTATTTTATTTTTGGCTGTGTCAACAGTGTTGACATAGCAAGGGGTGAAGCCATTGAGGTTAACCTAATGGTGAGGGTAGGGTCGGTTTTGGGGTAAGGCGGACAAGGCGGCTTAGGGCCCCATATTTTGGCTCAAAAATAAGGGTCCCATCTTGCACTGGGACTACTCTTGTAGTAGGCTTAATTTATTTTTTTTATTTTTTTTCAAAGAGAACATTTATTACAACCCCTTAATTTTATTCGCACACTCCACAAATTTTCATTATCAAGGCTTTACGAAAAATATAAAAAGTTTTTATAAAAATTTGTTATGTGATCCACCAGAAAACATTATTTTGAATAACTTTACAGTAGAAAGTTTTTCAAAAATCTATCATTTAAATAGATTTTTTTATCATTTACTGTCTCTGTTTAATTTTTGGCTAAAAAGTCCACTTAAACAAAAGATTTTGGAAAAACTTTCTTTTGTAAAGTTGTTCAAAATGATGTTTTCTAATGGATAATGCAATCAGTTTTCTTAAAAAACATTTTATATTTTTCTAAAACTTTAATAAATTAAAATCAATGGGATGTGCAAACAAACTTTATGTTGGTATTAAGAGAAAAAAAAAAAAAAAAAAAAGAAAGAAAGAAAGAAAGAAAGAAAGAAAGGAGGGTATAGAGGGCCCTTTTTTAAAAGTTCGCCTAGGGCCCAAAAAAACTCAAAATTGACCTTGGGTGAGGAAAATGGTAGGAGTAGGATAGATTAGAGGGTCGAATCCCTCCAATGTACCAAAAAAATTAAAAATAAATAAATAGCAGAGGATGGAGGATGACGAAAGTGATGGTGAGACTAGTGTTTTCCTTTCCGATTCTTTGCTTACTAACCACTTTGAACAATTACCTTTAATTAATTTCCGTGGTTTCCACTTCATCACATTAGGGGCTTTTTATTTATTTAATTTTTTGGGTTTGATTAGGATTAGGGACACTGTCATATTAGTTGGGCAAAGTCATGCTGATGCGCGATTCTACTTTTTTGTTTGAAAACGGTGGATGTATCTGTTCACACGAAAAATGGTAATCCTAGGTCGATGGATTTTGCAGGCGTGCTAGGGCCAAGTTCTGCCCAAAGTTGTGCGTTCACAAACCCTTACGAATTGTGCTTGAAATGTCAGGCAATTGTACGAGAAAAATGAGTGATTTCCTCAAGGTTTAGCCGTGAATGACAACAAAGAAACAAGAGAACATGTAAGCATTAAACTGAAATTAAAAGAGAAGGAATACATTACCAAACAAGATTTGGAAAAGCAATCCACAAAGCTTGAACTTCACACACGAACTTAAGCGATTACAAACCGAGATTGAAATAAAAGTGTTTGCTAGAAAGTATTTGAAAGCTATTCTAAATTAAGAATTACTCCTATGATAGAGGTATCCTGAGAAGGATTGTTGGTTGTGGAACCCTTGCTTCATCTTTATTTCTGAAATTTATAGACAGCAGCCAATTCCAACTGACTGGAAGTTGCTAGCGGTCTCCTCCGGCCTGTGAAAATAACTGCCTTCTCTCAACCGATTGGAAGTTATAAATGAGGCCATGACCTTCAACTACTGTTGCAACTGCTCCACTTCTACAGAAAACCAGCCCTATCTCCCCACGATTAGGCCTGCTTCTTGGCATGTCCATAACTCCTCTTGAATTCAACCTCTGCCCCATGATTTTAGCAACAGCCTATAACTTCCTCATGACCCACTTTCCCTTGTTTTTTCTCCATGTTAGCAACAGCCCCTATTTTTCAGCCCCATGCTTTGTTTTTCTTCATTTGTGCAGCAGCAATTGCAAACCAGCAAATTCAACATGTGCAAATTTCTTGCTACTTGTCATCCGGTTATAGGCTAAAGTCTCTAGCTAGTAAACTCTTCCTGCTAGCCACATGGATCAATCCCAAAGTCTCTTACCAAAATTTAAATTTAATGGAAACAGTATCACTACTTTTTTTGTTGATGTGCGATTCTCAATCATGCTGGTTTGTTATTGTCTACAGATCATAAGAAATGTCAGAAAGAAGATGCAAGTGGCGATGAGAATGTGGACTGGACTGCTAGCGGATTAGGTGTGGAGGTTGTGCCTTCGACAACTAAGGAAGTTGTTGGTGGTCTTAAGCGTAAACTAGAAGTTCTTCCCAAACGCATAAAAGAACTGTCAGAAATGGAACTTACGCAGGAGGTTGTTCTCGAGATAGCTGAAACGGCAAAACTATTGAAGCAGATCCACCCCTCGAAAATTTAGCTTGAGAAAATTGGCAAGGGACCAATGCTGTTGCTGAAAAAGATTACTGAAGTGACTACACTTGTCAACTCGCACCTTTTGTTTTTTTTTTTCCCCCGCAACTAGTAATGGATTTTGCTGCTTCCAAGTATGTAGGGATGGCAATTTGGACCCGCCCTATAGGAGCCCCGCCCCGCCCCGCCCTCATAGGGGCGGGTTTTTTTTTTTAAAAAAATTTTCGGTTCTCGGTTCGGGTATGGGTTAGATTTTGAATTTTTCATCGAGTTCGATTCGGGGATGGTATTTACTAGTCCCGACCCGCAGAACCGAACCGAACTAAACCATAGACCCGCCCCGCCCCGCATGTCTTTTTACATTTTTACCATTATATATATATAACCTTAAGTCTTTTTTGGGTTAAAGACTTAAAGCCTTAAGGAATAAGCCCTCGCCGCCTCTGACCTCTCCTCTCTTCAGTCATTCTCTCCCTCATCTCTCCTTCACGCGACAGTGAGACAGTTGTCCGCCGTCCGCCGTCGCCGACGCTGGTCCCCTCCTCACACTCACGGTCTCCGCAACCTCAGTATATCACCCTTACGGAGTCACGGTTTCACCAATCACCACTCTCAGTCTCTCACGGACCTCGCCGTCTCTCACCGTGGTTCGTCGCTGGATCTGCAACAGATCTACACCAGATCTGCCAGATCTACACCAGATCTCACATTCTCTCGCCGTTTCTTAGCTCTCTGTCTCTCTCCTCTCACCACTGTAAGCCAGTCCAATACACTTTTATAATTTTATTCTCTTTCAATTTCAATATATATTTTACATGAACTTAGGGACGGAACTATGTTAGGGCCAAAGGGGGCCATGGCTGAATTTTTTTAAAATATTTTTTTTATATTTTGTGTTATATATGTACATATACTTATATAACCCTCATAAAACCAAGCTTTAATGGAACAATAATATATTTTTGAGTTGAATTGGGTTATTTGATTTGATACAAAATATTTTTTTTTTCTTTTATTTCATGTCGTTTTCTTGGCAAGAAAATAGGAGCAAAGAATTTCACCTTCTTTTCTTTTTTCTTTTTCTTTTTTTTGGTTTTGTTTTTAGGTGCTCTATTTATTGCCAAGAAGATAGAATTTTTTTTTTTTTCATTTTTTTGTTTTGAAATCTTATAACAATCTATTTTTGTTATGAAATTTTAAACTAGTTTCTTAATTGGCACAAATGAAAATTCTTGTTATTGAAAGCCTTCTATTTGTTTTGTTTTGTTTTTTTGTTTTTGTTTTAATAGGAATAGGTTGTGGCCCTGTAAAGGAGTGAGGGACCTGTGCTGATGGAATCATGGAAATAGTGAATGGCTTGGCTTGAGAGTGATATTTAACTCCTGCTATTTTATTTTATTTAGTAGATTATTAAGATTGAAACTGATGAACTTATGTTGAATGTTGTTGCCTTGTTGGAACATGGTTGTACGAATATTTGAAATGTATATGGTTGTGTATGAATGTTTGAAATGTGTGGATGTTGCCTTGTTAGAGCTTATAATATTTGAAATCTATGGTTGTTGCCTTGCTGGAGCTAGTGTTTTTACATTTTTTTTTTAAATTTTTCCTATGTTTATTTGATATTCTTATATTTGTAAAAATTAGGTTAGAAAAATTTTTTTTTTGCTTGGCCGGGGCGGGGCGAGGTGGTGATGGTTTTCCCAGGAAACCATAGGGTCGGGGATGGGTTTTAGTTTCTATACTCCGTCAGGTTTAGGGGCGGATTTGGTACTACGGTTTCAATGTTAGGGTCGGGATGGTATATGGACCACCTGCCCCCGACCCACCCCATTGCCATTCCTACAAGTAGGTGGCCTTTGGGATTGAAATGCCACATTGCCGCACGATTTGCCCTAAAATTTCTGCCCTACTGATGTGGATGATGACATGGCTCAACCACGTCAACAAGCTGACGAGGAGTTTGGGGCTTAATTCTCAAATGAAATAAAATGGCGGGATTTGCAAATTTTGAAATTGAAAATTGACGGGACAGATCTGTGCTTCATCAGATAAGCTCATAAGCATAAACATTCACGCCTCCCAAAGGACCCAAACCATTGTGCCACGGCTCCGTTCACCGTTCACCGTTCATTGTTCACCGTTCAAAGTTCACGGTTCACCGGTCTCTTTGTTCGACTCATTCTTGCTCATCTCTCTCACCTCCTCGTGAACGGCGGCCGCTCTATCCGACCAAAGCTCTCCTGTGATCTGCTGCCTAGTCGGTAGACTGAAGCTGTTCACGCATGAGAACACTGTTCCATTTTCGAGTTGTTCGTGGCAGCGTCAAAACTTCTCACAAGTAACATCTCTTCGGTAGCTTGTAAGTCTTCTCTCTCCTTCTCTTTGTACTGTCCTCTTTTATGAAATGCTATTAATACATGTGCATAAGTTGTTTGTTAATATGCTAGTGAAAAAAAAAAAAATGCTACTGATACTTACCCCAAAAAAAAAAATGCTACCGACATTTCCGAGCCATTTATTTAATTTATGCTTCGATCTTGAAATGCTCTTGGGTTGTGACTTTGTGACTAGAATATAATTTAACCAAATTTCACTATATTCGGCCTTATATATATATATATATATATATATACACAGACATTTGTATTGTATTTCTGAAAAATTGGGTACACTCTATACGTTGGTATGTATATCTACAGAGAGAGAGTAGCATAGGCCTGTAAATTATGTGGTCCCTTACAGTTAGGGATGTGCAAAATATAGCACAATCTGTCAAACCAAACCAATCTACTCTATTCTTCACCGATCCAAGCGGTTTGAAAGGAGTAGTGGTGCGGTTTTGGCGGATTGAAAAATAAAATTAGCAGTTTGGGCAGATTGAAAAATAAAGGGTAAAATGCAAAAAAACCCCTCTATTATTACCCATTTTGCAAGATACCCCCCTCTAAAAGAAAAACCCAACAAAAAACCCTTCATATTGTGTAGGGTTAGCAAATACCCCCTTCCGTCCACACGCCGTTAGGTAAGTTAACAAAAAAATCTCACGTGGCTAGCATGTGATACAGGTAACATCATTTTTTGACTAAAATGCCCTTCTGCACCACCTGACGTGGCTGCCACGTAGTATTTTTTTTTTCTTCCAAGTTTTCTTCATGCCGCTTTCCATGGTGCACCGCCGAGAGCTTCACAGTTTTCTTTACCCCCTCCCTCGAATCCAAAGAGCTTTCGTCTACCAAAACCATCCAAAGAGTTAGACCAACCCTTAACCATTGCAAAATCCCCAACTAGAAGATGAACCCATGAGCTAAAGGTTTTGGGAGCTTCACAGTAACCAACGGCAACGTTGTTGGTAGTTGGTGGTGCCGGCGAAGACCATCGACAGTGGAGATTTTTGGAGCTTCACAGCAACTGACAGCAGTGTTGTTGGTGGCTGGTGGTGCCGACGAAGACCATCGACAGTGGAGATTTTACAGGTGAGGGTTAATTGCTCCAGATCTGAACTCTTCCCCTTCTTCTCTTCCATCGGCGTGAATCGAACCAAATATGGGTATACTCAAACCCTTCCCACCAGCAATGAATTCCGTCCATTTTCTCCAACGAGGCGATGATTATAACTGGAAAACCACTATTTTTTGTGACTATTGATATCAAGTCATGGTGATCCCAGAATAACCCTTTTCCCCCTTTCTACATTGCTTTTTTTCTAAGATCCATGGCCATGCTGTGTGTGCGTGTCTCTCTTAGGCATCGACTCAGAACAACACCGATCCATAGATGGCTTCACCGTCTCGTCTTCCTTCAACGCCGTTACCGTCAACAATAATAGGGGCTAGGGTTATGTGGGTCTATGAGAGAGAAGACCTCTATCGTGCCGTCATCGTCTCACCGTCGTTCTCCATTGGCGAGATTGTGTGCAGGCATTGTCGTCGTTCTCCACCGCTGCCTCAGTTGCCATCCTCCTTTATTCTCCCATTGCTATCTCATTCCATGCCCCAATCTGATCCATAGCTTCATTTCAAATTCATGTGTGTGTGTGTGTATCTATATATATATATATATATATATATATGTATATAACAAAATCAGAGTAGCAGATCGACGTGAGTGGATGGTTGGGTTTGAGGGTACAGATCGGTGTATCGTCGACGACAGAGAAGCCAAATGTTCACAAAAGAGAGATGAGAACATGAGGAGGGTTAGGGTAAACCTGTCATTTCATAAATATATTTAAAAATCATTTTTAAAACTCAAATATTAATATTTTAATATTTTCTGCAGAGGGGTAAAATGGACATTTCAGGTTGCCATTAACGGCATACCCCCTTGGAACAATAGATGGGGTTTTTTGTTGAGGTTTTTTTAAAAGGGGTATCTTGCAAAATGGGTAATAATAGAGAGGGGTTTTTTTGCATTTTACCCAAAAATAAAATTAGTGGTTTGGTTTGGTTGGTAGGTTAAACTTTCTCAAACTACTAATAAATTGAATTAACCCACCTTTAATGATATATGTATAAAATTATATAAACAAATATCTAAATCTACTTATAACAATAATTGTGTTATTGTCATAAAATCATAATTTATATCTTTTGCATCAAAATATTTTGTAAATGTATATCAACTGGCCTTAACTTACAAGGGTAGCGCAAATGGTAAAGAACCGTGGCTCAAGAATTGTAGGTCCTGAGTTCGAGTCTTTGCTCCTTCACTATTAGATACACGGGTTTGTGGATGGTTTGTGCATCACATTAAGTTGGATTTAATGGCTTAGGATACCTCTCATTTAGCCAAAAAACAAAAAATATACATCAGCCCTTTACATAACCACCTTAAAGGGTTGATTTTTTAAAATTTATTTACAACTATAATTAGTTGAGGAGGTTGTTTTCTTATACGAATTCGTCAGCCACCCATGAAGGAGAAAGCTTAATTTTGTCCATCATGACAATAGCTAGGGATGTGCAAAAAATTTAATATGCCAAACCAAACCAATCCACTCCATTCCGTACCAACCCAAGCGGTTTGAGAGGTTAGGTGGCGCGGTTTGGGTGGATTGAGAAATAAATTTGGTGGTTTGGTTTGGTTGACGGGTTAAATGTTGTCAAGCCGCAAAAAAACCAAATCGACCCGCCTTTTACAACATATGTATAAAATTATAAAAATTTAATATATAAATCGTCTTATAACAATTATCGATGACCAAATGGATAACCTTAGACCTTAGATTCCTAAGTTCCCAAACGATGCACATCAATTCATTAAGATATGACAATATTCACATACCTAAGTCCTTATTCTGAAACACGAAAATGGGTTGCATATTAGTGTATTTTATTATTTCTTATTACTACTTTGTTAGGTTGCTATATTTTGGATATTCTAGCAAGATTAAAAGCTAATTTAACATTAATTATCTATAATTTCATCTACATTAATTGGGTGTTTGTTCTCACAAAGTCATAATTTACTTCTTTAATGGCATTAAGATATCGTGAAAGTGTGTATCAAGCTTTACATAACTAACTAAAATGGATAAGGTTTCTGGATTTATTTACAACTCATCAATTAAGGCTTAATATATATTAGAAAATGTCCAATTAAAATGGCATGATAGAAATTGCCAAACCCGCTCAAACCGGTAGTGACAAACCGCCTAAAAAATCAACCAACCCATTGGTTTTTAGCACATACAATTTGACGACGGATTGAAAATTTTGTAACTCACCATTGGTGAGTTAGTTGATATTTTGCCCCTAAACTGCTCTAAACCGACCTGTGCACATCCCTAACATTAGCACAAGACTTCTTCTTATTTCCCTTTTATTTTACTAGATTTGGAATCATGGAGAGAAACGACGATAGTGATCGTGGTTGCAATAGTTAGTGATGGAGGAAAGTAGTGGTGATCTAAGGCTATGTTTGTTACGTGGGAATAGAGGATGGAATGGAATACTCATTCCATTGGTCCAAAAAAGTGGAGTGTTTGTTTGATTCGAAGGAATAGAATCCCTTTTCCTTATTGCTAGCCATTCCATTACATGATGGGATGGGCATTCCTCCTTTACACAAAGGAAAGCTCATTCCCAGCCCAAAGAAAGAAAAAAATTAGCACAGGTCCCACTCCTGATGCACATCTATCCTATCCTTCTCATTCTTCCTCTTTCTTTCTTTACAAAATCAATCACAGATCGGTAAACCACACCACCTTCACCTTCACCATCGCTATCGCCATCGCTATCGCAGTCACAGTCCTTACCCTGTCGTCTTTGTTGTCCCAAAGGTCTTTATTGCTGTCGCTGTTGCTGTCCTTCACCATTCCTGTTATGGTCCTTGTCGTTGTTGGCTCCCCTGGTCCTCGTTGGCTTCCCTATCCTCATCTCCTCCCAGATCTACACTATGCCTCCCACCTGCGAACCAGTCATCGTCCCCATCGCTATCCTCGTCTTTATCTCTTCGTAGATTTACACCACAACTCCCAGATCTACAACATATATATGGAGCATCGTGTGGCATTGTGGGTAATGGGTAAAGGGGTTTGGGATTTTGAAGATGATGGTTGGGGGAAAAAAAAATAGTGGTTGAATGGGTATGGGATGATGAAGATGATGATAATTTTTATTTTTATTTTTTGAATTTTTTGTTTTGCTGTGAGATGATGAAAAAAAATGCAAAGAAAATTTTGGGGTGTTAGATTTGTGGTTATATGGATGATTATGAAAAAAAAAAAAAAGCAGTGTGGTTGAACGGGTATGGGATGATGACGGATTTTTTTTTTTTTTTTTTTTGTGAGATGATGAAAAAAAATGCAAAGAAAATTTTTGGGGTGTTAGAATTGTGGGTATATGGATGATTTTGGGCGTTGAATTTGTTGGAGTCTGATGAAGTCCCTCTTTTGAATGCATTGAAGTTCATGAAATGGCCATGGAAGGGGAGAGACTATTTAGGAGAAGTGAAGCAAAAGACGGTGATGGGAATGACCATTCTTTTCCTTGGTTGCACCAAACAAAGGCATGGAATGGCCATTGAGAATAATCATTCCTTTCTTTCCCATTTCCATTCTATTTTCATTCTCATTCCATTCCCTTTTCATTCCATTCAAGTGTTCCAAACGCAGCCTAAAGGTATAATGAGAAGTGGGGAGAGAGAGGAATAGTTGGAGGTAGAAGAGCTTTGAACTAACATTAGAGAGAGAAAAAGAGCAAACAAAGAAAAGTAGAGCGAGAAAATGTTAAGAGAGAGAGAGAGGAGTGAGGAAGGCTGCGATAAGAAAGGGAAAAGATTGGAAGAGGGTAATTTTATCCGCTTGCAATAAAGGCCGTGGAAGCAAAGAATATTTTTTTTTGGTAATAGACAATTGTATTAATCAAAAGAAGGAATACAAATTGGACAAGGAGTCCAACAAGGGAACCCAACAACCCAGCACAAACAGCAAGAGAAAGGGCAAAGCAAAAGAAAATAACAAAAGCCCTCACTACATGATAAGGGGCAGAGCAAACAGAAAACAAAAGCCTTCACAGCCTATTCAGAAACCAACAAAAAGAACAACTCAAGGGGGGTAAAAGTGACTCCCACAAGCTCTGCTCTTATCATCCTTTGAAACACAAATTTCTCTCTAATTCCTCACAATCAGAAAAATGGGAATACCATCTTTTTCCACCTAAAAATAGCATTTTTTTGGTTATTAGTGAAAAACCAATGGGAATATGCCATGTGGGCAATTATGGTTAATTAGTTGAGAGCATTTGTGGTTTGATTTGGTCAAAAAAGAAGTGGGGGAATGCTGATTTTTATTTATCACATGTGTTTCTTATGATTTTAGTGGTAACTAACCACTCTAGCAAAAAAGAAGGAAGTGGAGATCATGGAAAATGTAACTACCCACTACCTTGCCACATGTCATCTTAGGAGCAAGAGATGCAAGCATGAAGATATCCACTACTCCTCATCTGATGGTAACCACCCACTACTACCTCCAACGTGGCACCACTCAAGCAAAGAGCAAGGAAGTAGGGCAGCCCACTAATTCAAGCCCGTGCAGCAGAATTTCAGCAACTATTGAAGCACTCCCAACATCTATAAATAGCACAAGAGAAGACCAAAGAAAGGGTTCCACAACCACCACAACTCCTTAGGAAAATCAAATCTAGTTCAATTTAGGTTCATAGCTTTCCAATTTTAAAGTAGTTCAGATTACTTTCAAATCTCTCTCTACTTTCCAATCCTTAGTGTAATTTGCTTTTAAGCTGTGTTCGTGAACTCTTGTTGCTCGTTATAATTCATGAAGTTTGCTTTCAATGATTCTCAGTGTTTGTAAATTTACTTTCAATCATTACTCTCGCTCATTTTATTTTTTTTAGACATCCATACTAGACCCAAGAGAGAGGAACCCTATCTCTCGTCAATTGCCTGATCTACATTTTATTTCAATCTCAATTACATCAATGACCAAATAGGCATTTAGGGCCAATGGCCTTGAATTCAATGGCCTAGGAGGTGCTGAGGGGTCGTGGACACACAATCTTTAGGCTTTCGAGCCTTGGCACGTCCGCAACATTTTTAGTGTGAACACCATCTAAAGATTTGTCCACCGAAACCCACAAGGAAGCAAAAAAGCATATCCTATCCCAAATGCCATCCATCTCCTCATGCAAAGAATATATGCCTCGGGCAATAACGCCTCCCTTATTAAATATACATAAAGAGCCTATTTATAGACTTAGAGAGAATGTAGAACAAGAGCATATTACAAGAGTACTTGAGTAGTACAAACTACAAAGTGAAAATATACTTGTGCTATACATTAACACTCATAACTATATCTAATCCCACATCTCAGACAGATATCGGAAGTTTGTGACCTATACTTGATATTTTTCAAACTGATCTCAATCTCTGTTTTTCAAACAGACAATGATGATATGCTGTTGATAATTAAGATAGAAAAACAGCACAATAGGTCTGTACAGCGGTGAAAAGGAGACCCACAAGGGCGGCAATGAATGCCATGAGGCTCCATGGATTAGAGAAATAATCACGCTTTAAAATTGCCATATTTCTGCGATAGCGGACCGTCACAAATGCTATAATTCTGTGGCAATTCCACCAGGACTTTTGGTATTCATTCACTCGCATGCACAAATTATTAAAATGGAAGTCCTTTAAAACAACCTCCCTTGAGATATTGTTGAAGAGAGTCAAAACATCTTCAACCCCACCCAATTCGTTTTTCATGATATCGTTCTTCTCAAGTAGTTTAATGTCCAAAGGAGAACGAATGAGACTTTTCATGAGGATGGCATAAGATGTAATGTGATGGCCCCTTCCACCAATGCATTGCTCGAAAGCAATGAGGTTCCTAAGAAGTGATTTCCTTGTTTCATCAATGTGCAATGGTGGTATTGTAATAACTCCTTCGTGAAACCTTATCCGGAATAGATGCGTTTCCTTTCCCTTCTCAAACTCGAACTTGATTCCAGCCTCTGAAAATTCTGTGGCACATTTTTTAAATGGCCAAGATTTCTTGTCGTTTGGGTGTGATTGTGCAAGTGTCGGGTTGGATAGGAGACCCAGGCACAGATCCGACGCATGGGATGTATTTTCGTCTTCTGGGTCCTTCACAGAGCATGTGAGATTGTAAAAACTGTGCAATAGATCAAGCAAATGTAAATGGCGGGGCTTTTTGCTGTCACCAGCTTGGCTGCGATCATGGCTGCGCCACTCTCTGATTATGCCTTGGTCCACATCCAAATCTGGATAAAAGAAAGATAGAGCAAGGTCAGTGACCGAGGAAGCATTAAGAGCTTTATTTTCTTCAGCAATAGTCTCGAACAATTCCTTGAGAACAAAGAAGGGAATCTGGTTCTCGAGGAGTGCCAGATCGCGCCGGATAGTGGGGACCATCCAATCATTTTGGAATATGGGATCTTCCTCCGTGACATCCTGCCGGGACCGGGACCTGAGGAAAAGTTCGAGTATGAAGCAACCATCGACTAGCATTATTCCCGCAAGCTCATGGGGTTCGAATTTGATGTTCTCTGCGTAGCTTCCTCGAACGAATTTTTCCAGTTTTAAAACGGCTTTGCCACACTTCTTCAAGGTTTCCTGTGGATTCTGCGTTCGTTGAAGAAGGTATAGCATGTACCACCATTTGTTTCCTTCCATAGCCAGCAGGTGATCGTGTTTCTTTACCAGTTGCTGTAGAAGAGACAGCATGTGCTGCCATTTGTACTCTTCCATAGCCGGCTGGTGATCTTTGTTAACCGGTGTTTGCGGATGATCTTCTTTGTTTTCTGACGTTTGGGGAAGAACGGATCCGGTAGTAGAACTTGAATGAAAAGGTCCAATTGAGACAATGAGAGGGCTATAAGCTTCTTCATCTTCTTTGCGGAGTTTATTAGGAACCTTACATATACTCACACCCATTGACCTGCTATTGCCCAGCTGTCCGAGCCTATTTTCTATAGGAGCAACGGTCCTATGCAAGTTCTTCTCAAAGCACTGACTTTCGGCAGCCATTTTCTTTCACAATCTGCAAAGTAAGATATTGTGGGGCAGAAAAAGACTAGAAAAGGTGAAACCATAACACTGTAGAAGAAAGGAGTAACAAAAAATTAAAAATAAATAAATAAATAAGCGAACCCTGGGAGGCTTACATCTATGCTACGTTCAACTGATTGCTAAAGAGATCGTCAGAGAAATCTTAGAAAACTCGGAATTTTACAAGAGGCACTGCAACTCCAACCCTCGGTAAAATTCCAAAATTTTCATTTCTTTTCCCATAATTTACCCTTAAACAAACACAGGATTAGAAGCAACTGTAGGTCTGTAGCCAAAGTCTTTATTTTGCTATAAAAAGAAAAAAGAAAAAAGAAAAAAAAAAGGAGCCGCTTACCTAATGTTCCTCTAGTCTCAAATGATTCTCTATTTCATAGCCTGCCGGTGTGATCCTTCAAGTGACTCTAGAAATCTCAATTTATAGGATCGAGGCAATCTAAACGTCAACTTAAATTGTTCTGTGTGGTCCTTTTCCTTTAAAACTTTAATTTTCTGTACAAATTTGACCTTTCCATTCTTAAATTGTAACTAACACATATTTGTTTGCATTGGACGATGCAACCATCTTGGCTCCCCTTAGGCTATGTTTGTTTGGTTGGAATGGAATGAGTGGAATGAAATCACATTTTAATTCATTCTAAATAACATGTTTGGATGAGGTAATTAAATAAGAATGGAATCAAACAGTAGTAATAAGTTATAATGATATTCATTCCCCAATATTTATTTCAAATCTCATTTCATTCTAGACTAATTCAAGTATGGAATCAGATTTCATTCTCACCCATTCCATTCCAGCCAAACAAACATGGTCTTACATTCTTCCCTATTGCCAATTTGTCTTTTTTACTTCGACAATTGCCATTTATAAGATCTAGTGAATTTAGATATCTACTTAAATTGTCCTCTCCACTTCTTTTCTTTTTTTCCCTACAACCATTTTAATTCTCTATAGGAGAAATTGACCTCTCGAGCCTTCCTTAAATTATAAGTAACAAGTATTTATCTGTATCGGAATATGCATCCATGTTGGCATTTATGTGATCTAGTGAAACTAGATTGAATTAAATTGTCCTCTCGTGATTCTTCGAAAAATAAATTTAATCATCTATTGGAGACATTGACCTTTTGATCCTTCCATAAATCATAACTAACACATTTGTTTGTAGCAAAATATGCATCCATCTCAGCTTCTTTTATTGTCAACGAGTGCGACCATTAGCTAAATCATGGCCATAACAAAATGTTAGAAGTAGAGGGAGAAATTTATTGTTTTATATTTTTGTGGTTGTGATTTGACTATCAATATCATGCAATATTTTGTCATTGTCAATATATCTTTTCTAGTTACTATGAGAACTGCCATTTGTAAGATTTGATTGATGAATCTAGATATCAACCTAAACTGTTCTCTTGAATCTTGATTTCCTAAAAGCCTAAAACATTTAAAGGAGACTTTCACTTTTGGACCGTTCAAATATTATAACTAACATGTATTTTCTGTAGTAGAGTATTCATCCATCTTACTATTAGCTAATGCCAATATGATCCTTTTAAAGGCCTATTTGGTCGTCTACTGATTCAAATGGGAGTTGGACAATTATAACGTGTTTTACATATATAGTGTTAAAGGTCTAAATCTATCACTTGGAATGAGAATATTCACTATTTATGATAACGGCCATCATTCTCTATTTTTGTGTGTGTGCGCGTTAGTTCTTCTTCTTTTTTCTTTTTATTTGGTTCAATATGATGGATTTATGCCTTTAATAATCAATACTTTGTTAGTGTCTAACCCACCAAGATAGCTATGATGGTTAGGGATCACAGCTCATTAAGAATGGCAACAAGGTGGGCAAGGTTGGGTCAACGATGTACCATCTGGAATTGGATTCGGTGCTGAGTTGATAAAACTCAGCACCATGCCAAGGTAATCCATACCCTTGAATTAGAGATTGAATGGCTTGAATTAAAAGTTGAAAAGGTGCTATTGAAATGACTAAAATGACCTCATTGGACAACCTTTTCAACTTTTAATTCAAGCCATCCAATCTCTAATTCAAGGGTGTGAATTGCCTTGACATAGTACTGAGTTTTATCAATTAAGCATTGAATCCAAACCCGTACCATATCCCCAATCTCAACTATGTATCCCCCCGCTCCGAACCTCAAGGAGGCTTGCACATGTTGAACCATCCCTATCCTATTAACCATTTCGGATACTCGACAGCACCCCACCCCACCCCATCCTGCCTCCCCCACACCACACCCTTTTTTTTTTTTTTTTGTTTGCAATATGCCACTTGTCATCCTTCTAAATTAATGCTTTACAAATAACACATCAAATTACAAGTGTAGTTCCCACCCATTGATGAGACAAACATAAGAATTGAAAGTCCATGTGTTAAAAGTCACATTAATACTCGAACCAACCTGTAATCAAATACATAAATAAGGATCATTTTCTATATAAAATTACTATTTTTTATTTATAAAAGTCCAACACAAACTTCAAAAATTGATATTTAAGTATATAGGTCAAGAAAGAAGGGTAATAAGGTAGAGCTATAACTAAGAAGGGTATAGTAATACACGAACTGACTTGTACCTGACTTAATCCTGAAAAAAATTCACTTACCCTCTATTTGGTTCATGGAATCTACCAAGGAAAAAAAAAAATAAATAAAGGAAAAAAAAAATGAGAAGGAAAGAAAATGAAAGGAAAAGATGAAATCATATCAAACCAAAATCATCCTAATTCTTCTTATTTTTCTAATTTTCCATTGCAACCAAATAAGGGAAAGTACAATTCCTTATATTTTATTTTTTTTCCTTGATAAAATCCTTAAACCAAATAGACCCTTAGACTCGATTTTATAGGGACAGGGTAGGACAAATTTGTCATCTCTACAACTCATGAACCAAGAGTCCTAGGATCAAATCTTGGCGCCTTGATTATCAGATGGATGAGGTTTATGGGTGATCTCGTCTATCCCTAGGGATTAGTGAGAATCGAAACCTCAATAGCAGTAGATCTAGAATACTCTATATTTATAATATATATATAAAATAAAATAAAAATAACCAATATTATTTACTCGTAAAATATACTAAAATTTTCTTCTTTACTTTTTATGAAAGAAACCTTTCGGGCAAATCCTGGACCCATACAAGACTCTACAACCTATATATAAGGAAATCCAAGGCCGATGAGAACTATGAATTTGCCTAATTTTCATTTGAACGCCCAATTGGCTTGCGTGACTCTAAGAATAGTACTCCCTCCATTCACATTACTATCATGTTTCAAAAAAAAAAAAAAAAAGGAATTCCTCTTAAATGCTTTCACATTCACATTTTTACTCATTTTTTTTACTCTAACATTCCTATTTTGCCCTTAAGTGTAGTACAATATATCATTAATTGAGTGTTTTGACCATATTAGGTAATTAGTACTATAGGTATGGGTATTTTGAAAAAAAATTAAAATGAAGTCATTAATTTTTTTACTATGACAAATTTTAAAAGAGTCAAAAATAGAAAGGAAGAGAATTAATATGAAATGAATGGAGTATTTATTAGATTTAGCAAGTGATCAAATATGTGATCGATAGGCTATTGGTTCTATGGGCTCATTTGGGAACGCTGTGACTTTTGCAGCTTTTGCTGTAGAAGAAGAGAAGTAGAAGCTAATGCTACTAATTGACTACTGTGTTGTGTTTGGGAACTATATTTCAAAAGTGCTGTTGAATGCTAGAAGAGCTTTTTCACCTGTTTGGCAAGACAAGTCCTGAAGTGGCTTATAGCCTTGAATTGACACTATTGCCCTTACAGAAAATGCATATATTTGGCATAAAAATCTATTGAAGCTAGTGCTTTTGATATGATTTTATTAAACTGCATAATTAACTAAAAGGATTACTTAAAAAGAGGATCATGCCATTAACCATAAGCCAACTATTTTGTTTGAAATTATCGTAGCTTGAAGTTGTCTTTCTACCCAGTAGAAAAGGGGGGGAAAAAAAAGAAGAAAATTAATTCAATAACATATATATAGCATCCATCCACTAATAAATTAATTAAAACAATCGTAGTTTGATGAGTCTGCAACATTAAAATGAGAAGAAAGAGCATCATGATCTATTAGGACAAAGTTGGTATTTCTTTTCATCATGTTCAATTGAGGAGGGCATTTTTGGTATTTTAAAAAATTCATTAAACCAAATTCTGGCTTCCCGGTCACGTTCACGGAGAAGCAAGTATCCCATAGCTTTGGGCCAAATGCACTTTTGGGCCCTTAAGTGCTTTTTGGTTTTTTATCCAAACAGGCTATGAATCACGTTGGGTGGCCCAGAAGCACGTTTAAGCGGTTGGGAAGCGTTCCGAAACATGCACTATGTATCATATCATTGCACCCTTTTAAAGAGTGGGTCCCCCTCACTTTGTCATCCCTCCTTGTCGCTCTCTTCCCTTAAATTGTAACAAACTCGAATTTGTCTATATGGGAATATGCATCCATCTTACTTACCAAAAAAAAAAAAAAAAATATGCATCCATCTTAGCTGTTTGTTACCTACATTTGACGTGATCTTTTAAAGTGATTTTGAAAATTGTCATTTATAAGATCTGATGAGCCTAGGACACAACAGGTTTCTGTCACTCTCTTTTTCTCTCCTTTTTTCCTTATAGAAGACTTTCAATCATTCCTTAAATTCTAACTAACACATATTTGTCTGTATTAGAATACACACCTTTCTGAGTAATTGTTAGCTACAGGCTAGCAAGTAACGAGGGGATAAAATTATAAGTTCCGTAGATTTGATTAAGTAATTACACTTATCTAGTTCAAATCTCAATACCCCCCAAAAAAGAATGTTCACAAAAAGAAACTCAAATTTAAAAAATAAAATTAAAATAAATAAAAGACCAAAAATTGCACCCTTTTAAAGAGTGGGTCCCCCTCACTTTGTCTTCCCTCATTGTTGCTTTCTTCCCTTAAATTATACAAACTCAAATTTGTCTGTATGGGAATATGCATCCATCTTAGTTGCCTGTTATCTACTTCTGATGTGATCCTTTAAAGTGACTTTAAAAATTGTCATTTATAAAATCTGATGAGTCTAGGACTCAACAGGTTTCTGTCATTGTCCTTTTCTCTCTTTTTCTCCTTATAGAAAACTTTCAATCATTCCTTAAATTGTAACTAACACATATTTGTCTGTATTAGAATATGCACCTTTCTGAGTAACTTTTACCTATAGACTAGCTAGTAACGAGGGGATAAAACTATAAGTTCCGTAGATTTGATTAAGTAATTACACTTATCTAGTTCAAATCTCAATCCCCCCCCCCCCCCCCCCCCCCCCCAAATGTTCACAAAAAGAAACTAAAATTTTAAAAAATAAATAAAAAACAAAAAACAAAGTCATATCATTGCACCCTTTTAAAGTGTGGGCCCCGCTCACTTTGTCTTCCCTCCTTGTTGCTCACTTCCCTTAAATTGTAACAAACTCAAATTTGTCTGTATAGGAATATGCATCCATCTTAGTTGCCTGTTACCTACATTTGATGTGATCCTTTAAAGTGACTTTAAAAATTGTCATTTATAAAATCTGATGAGTCTAGGACTCAACAGGTTTCTGTCACTGTCCTTTTCTATCTTTTTCTCCTTATAGAAGACTTTCAATCCTTCCTTAAATTGTAACTAACACATATTTGTCTATATTAGAATACGCACCTTTCTGAGTAATTCTTACCTATAAACTAGCTAGTAACGAGGGGATAGAACTATAAGTTTCGTAGATTTGATTAAGTAATTACATTTATCTAGTTCAAATCTCAATCCACCCCCCCCAAAAAAATGTTCACAAAAAGAAACTAAAATTTTAAAAAATAAATAAAAAACCAAAAACAAAATCATATCATTGCACCCTTTTAAAGTGTGGGCCCTCCTCACTTTGTCTCCCCTCCTTGTCGCTCACTTCCCTTAAATTATAACAAACTCAAATTTGTCTGTATAGGAATATGCATCCATCTTAGTTGCCTGTTACCTACATTTGATGCGATCCTTTAAAGTGACTTTAAAAATTGTCATTTATAAAATTTGATGAGTCTAGTATTCAACAGGTTTCTGTCAGTGTCCTTTTTTTTATCTCTTTCTCCTTATAGAAGACTTTCAATCCTTCCTTAAATTGTAACTAACACATATTTGTTTGTATTAGAATACGCACCTTTTTGAGTAATTGTTACCTATAAACTAGCTAGTAACGAGGGGATGGAACTATAAGTTCCGTAGATTTGATTAAGTAATTACACTTATCTAGTTCAAATCTCAATCCCCCCCCCCCCCCCCCCCCCCCCCCAAATGTTCACAAAAAGAAACTAAAATTTTAAAAAATAAATAAAAAACAAAAAACAAAAAACAAAATCATATCATTGCACCCTTTTAAAGTGTGGCCCCCCTCACTTTGTCTCCCCTCCTTGTCGCTCACTTCCCTTAAATTATAACAAACTCAAATTTGTCTGTATGGGAATATGCATCCATCTTAATTGCCTGTTACCTACATGTGATGTGATCCTTTAAAGTGACTAAAAATTGTCATTTATAAAATCTGATGAGTCTAGGACTTAACAGGTTTCTGTCACTATCCTTCTCTCTTTTTCTCAATACAGAAGACTTTCAATCCTTCCTTAAATTGTAACTAACATATATTTGTCTATATTAGAATACGCACCTTTTTGAGTAATTGTTACCTATAAACTAGCTAGTAATGAGGGGATAGAACAATAAGTTCCGTAGATTTGATTAAGTAAATACACTTATCTAATTCAAATCCCAATTACCCCCCCCAAAAAAAATGTTCGCAAATTCATATTTTAAAAAAATAAACAAAAACCAAAAACAAAATCGTATCATTGCACCCTTTTAAAGAGTGGGTCCCCCTCACTTTGTCTTCCCTCATTGTCACTCTCTTCCCTTGAATTATAACAAACTCGAATTTGTCCATATAGGAATATGCATCCATTTGAGTTGCTTGTTACCTACATCTGATGTGATCCTTTAAAGTGACTTTAAAAATTGTCATTTATAAAATCTGATGAGTCTAAGACTCAACAGGTTTCTGTCATTGTCCTTTTTTCTCTTTTTCTCCTTATAGAAGACTTTCAATCCTTTCTTAAATTGTAACCAACACATATTTGTTTGTATTAGAATAAGCACCTTTCTAAGTAATTGATCGCTACAGACTAGCTAGTAACGAGGGGATAAAATTATAAGTTTTGTAGATTTGATTAAGTAATTACACTTATCTAGTTCAAATCCCAACACCCCAAAAAAAAAAAAAAAAAAAAAAAAAAAAAAAAAAAATGTTCACAAAAAGAAACTCAAGTTAAAAAAATTTTAAAATAAAATAAAAAACCAAATACAAAATAGTGCATCAAAGGCCGAATCTCCTGTCCATAAAAGCTTAGTTTGGATATCAAAAGTAAGAGGAAATGAAAGAATATTTCCGTCCACACGCCCTTCTATAAATAGACACATACATGCAAATGTTCTTGTGACATCTCGCCCCAAACGATTCTTATTTCTTACTTGAGAAGTTTTAAGACTCAGGAACTGTAGAGCAGGCCTCTAAAACGAGGTTGCTTTTGATCGTGCTATGTCGATTCTAGTACTCTTCGGATTCCTAATTCTCTGTCAGGTATTTCACCATGTTTCTTCTCTTAGCTTTGTTATTTCTTCTCCAGTTGTTTCTCAAATTAAAAAAAAAAAAAATTTTGTTTGGTTACGATGAAAATCAACAACCACAAGTAGGTTTACCAATTAGGATTATTCTATTTTATCCATTTATTTTACCCACATTCTCTTACGCATCCATATGTGGTAGTGTTGGGTTTCACATGATTGCTTTCAATTATATATTTTTGACACATAAGATAGATGATAAAGGTGGGTAGCAAAATATGGGTGAAATAACATTTTCTTACCAATCAAATCTTCTCAAATAATTGAGAAAACATGTTTAGGATAAGTCAAAAAACCTCTTTACGGAACGGACTGTGTACCTAATGGGCTCTTTACAATTACCCTAGAGCCAATTTGATCCTTTAAGTTACTCTAAGAATTGCTATTTATAAGAGCAATTCCAATGGTGAGCCAAATGGCTATTATTTGGTAAGGCTTTTTTACCTTTTATTTCTCTTTATTTTGCCACAATCTTGTAAGTCTATTCCTTTTTTTTTACTCCTTTGAAAATTTAATTTACTCTATATAAAAAGCAAAACATAAATGCTGTTTTTATATTTTCATTTCTTCCCAAATCAATTATGGGTAGGGGTATAAAATGAGCTGGGTTGGACCGGGCTGTTCTTCATGCGGGCTGGACTGGGCCTAGTTGGGTTTTTTAGTAGGGAATGGCTATTGCAACCCCCCATTCTTATCACCCCACCCCCCATTCTTTAAGTTTTTAAGGTTTTATGCAAAATATAAAAGGTTTTTATGAAAACCGGTCATAATGTCCACTAGAAAACATCATTTTGAACAACTTTGTAGAAGAAAGTTTTTCCTAAATTTATCGTTTAAATATACTTTTTAGCCATTAATAGCCTTTATTTCATTTTTTGCCAAAAAGTCTATCTAAACGATTGATTTTGGAAAAACTTTTTTTACAAAGTTGTTCAAAATGATGTTTTCTAATGGACCAAGTGATCGGTTTTTGCAAAAACCTTTTACATTTTTCATGTAATCTTAAAAATCAAAAGGAAAGGTGTGGGCTTATAAGAATGTGGGGTTGCAATAGCCGTTCCCTTTTTAGTATTATTCGGACTGGGCTAAAGAAAAAAAATTTAAGCCCAAGCTTACTATCGGGCTTAAGACATGCTCCGGGCTTATGTTGGGTCTCGGACTGGGCCTAATTTGGGATAATTTATTATTTATAATTTCTTTATTAAATAATATTTAAACTCTATGAAGTTTTATATGTAAAATGTTTATAATTTATAAAGACATTTGCTAACATTATATTAATGTTTATATTATTTAATAATTTTTATTATTTATAATAAGACATTTGCAAATGAATCATTGGCTAAAATATATTCATTTTATTAATTGAGGGAAAAAAAAATGGAAGACAAATAGAATCGTTGGGTGTTTTTGTTTGTTTGTATATTTTATTTTATTATTTTCTGATCTCATGTGAATCTAACGATAAATATAACTTATATAGTCATATGATAATAGTATCTTATTTACTATAAAATGATCTAACTTTGGGTTGGATTTTGGGTTGGGAAACAATTTCCAAGCCCAAGCCCACACATATCTAAGATGGGAACAGCTATTGCAACCCCCAATCTTATAACCCCACCCCTTTTCTTTTAGTTTTTAAGATTTCATGAAAAATATAAAAGGTTTTTGCAAAAACCAGTCGCTTAGTCCACTAGAAAACATTATTTTGAACAATTTTGCAGAAGAAAGTTTTTCCTAAATCTATCGTTTAGGTAGACTTTTTGGCAAAAAAATGAAATAAAGGTTATAAATGGCTAAAAAGTATATTTAAACGATAGATTTAGGAAAAACTTTCTTCTACAAAGTTGTTCAAAATGATGTTTTCTAGTGGATCTCATGGCCGGTTTTCATAAAAACCTTATATATTTTGCATAAAATCTTAAAAACCTAAAAGATGGGGAGTGGGGTTATAAGAATGGGGGTTTGCAATAGCCGTTCCCATCTAAGATTGGGGTAGGTCTGGGCTGGGCCTAAACGAGCTTGGGATGGGCTTAGCCCAATTTTTTAGACTGAGCTAGGGTGGGCCATGGCCAATGGTAGGTTAAGAGAAGGGTGAAAAGTGATAAATTTGAACTATAAGGATTTGTTTGTCTGATTTTAAACTTGAAGAGTGCAAAGTGATTTTCAATGAAAGTTTAGGATGTGTTTAGAAATTTAAAAAATTGGATCAGATTAGGTTTAGTCCACAACTATTATCTGGTTTTTAAATAAATCAACTCATAGTTGGTTTTGAAAAAAACTGTGTTTATCCCATATTTTCAGAACAAATCTTAACTGTTTAGCAGGAAAAAGAGATTTATCAAACAGTATGAAATCAAAATTAATTAGACTTATCTTCAGCTAGTCACGTTTTAAGTTTGCCAAACAACCCCTTAGGGGTTAAACACGTGTAATTTACCTTTTTTTATTGTTTATTTTTTTATTTTTAAATGTCTGCCATCTAAAAGAACACTTTGCATGTGAAAGCATGTTGGCTTCCCCAATGAATGGAGGAGATTCGGGCTGGATGCACACGAGCTTGGCGGGGAAGAAATACCGTTCCCATTCAAACACTTTGACAATGCTTTTGCTCCGTCGCCTAAAGCGGGTAGTTCAACACCACCTTCTACTTCTGGTAGTACTCCCGAGGGCGTGTGCTCTGCGGAATCGGTAGATGATTTTGCTGAACCCAAGGGAATGATATTCGATTCCAGCCTTACCATTGTTGAAACACCTCCTCTTCCGGAAGAAAAAGGTAAATTTTCAGCGACAAAGGGAGAGACCCTCCAGGTTCTCCCTACTCAGAACTTTCCCTATGTGAGTTTCACCCTCTATTGCCATGGCCATCACTATATTCCTTTCATTCCTCGCAGAATTCTATTTTCATGAACACTTTCATCGTTTCCTATCAGCCGTTTAATGAAACAAATTACGTGACAATGTAATGTCAACAGAATAAACAATTTTAATGTGGCAGATCATGGGAGCAAGACTGGCTGAACCCTTAGGCTACCTAGGCCGTGGCTTAAAATTCTAAGGGGAATGAATGGAATTTAGTGACGGTCATCATTAAGGAATCATATTATATATAGGATGATATTATATATAGGATGATGTTCAGGTGAGTATGTATTGATATAATATAACTTATATCAATATTTACATTAGGGGTTATACCTCACGAATTAATAGGTTACATTGGACCAATGTACAGTATACAAACCCCAATATGGTGTTGTTATAAGTTATATTAACATGTGTTATATATATAGAGAGAGAATATACGATGGGCTGGGCACCACCTTATCAAAATTGTTGGGACAATTACATTTTATATAAAAATAATTGGACAATTTTCTGTTCAAGACCATTGAAATAGATCTAACTACATCAAAATACATATGTATCAAATTTCACAAGGGTCAATGACGCAAAACATGATTAAATTTAGTCACCCCATTGTAAATTGTCACATCATATGCAAAATTGAGGGTTCACCTTATATGATCAACTATGTTACCAGTGAATTAGCCATATCACGTTGTATGGACTATCACGGTGTATGGACCTCTGTTGGCGACGGCATATGGGGTTGCGACTGTGTATGAAGCTCTGCCGGCGACAGCTATGGGGTGTGGGCTCTTGAAGACTCTGATGAGCCCACGGGCGGAAGAGACAGAGAGGAGGGGGAGAGGGTTTCAGTTGTATCAGAAAGGTCAAGTGGGGGACCAGCGTGAGTGCCTGAGTGGTGGGAAAGGTAAAAGAAATAGGTGAACTTTTGAGTCTCATTGAATCTAAAGGGCCAAAAAGTCAGTTCACAATATCTGCTGTGGAAGAAAAGAAATCTGGTGCGGCAATATTGCCACCCATTTTATATATCAAAAAACAAGAAGAGTATATATAGGACTGTTCAAATGTGGGATATTTCGGATCATCTTGTATGATTATGGTTGTTCGTTGATGAAACTTGTTCATTCACACGTGTGCATGTGTTGCCCATGAACGACAATAGTTATATAGAATATTCGGGACATTCCAAAGACGATCAAAGCTATATATATATATATATATATATATATATACACACACACATACACTATATATATGGAGAGAACTAATGTTATGTATATTAATATATTAAATATACAGAAATTTCTCTTAGAGTTTTCACCTTAAGCTTTGGATCATATTAGACCTGTCTTGCATGAGAGATGATAAAAATAATGATAAAATTAGTATTTTTGAAAACAAATAATAAATAAGAAAATTGTCGAAAGTCTTTATCTTTTAACTTTCTAAGCATGAATTTTATGAATTCACCAATTCTGAATATGCTTGTTTGTTCATGTATAGATGACGAGAAATCCTGTCCAAAAGAAGATGCAAGTCATGATAAGACCCTGGACTTGATTGCTCGCAGATTGTCTGTGAGTCCGATAACTAAGGAATTTTTCAATAGCCTTAAGGTACAACAAAAATTTATCGAACGCTTGAAAGAACTGTCGAAAAAGGAACGAAGGTATGAGGATGACCTTGAGATAGCTGATTTTGTTTATCTATTGAAGCTCCTCAGCCCTTCGAATCCTGTGCTTGAAACTTTTAGCAAGAAAGCCGGAAAAGGAGCAATGCTGCTGCTGGAAGGAGACAGGTTATTGACTGCTGGGCGAGATCTGTTACAGTCTGCTATAATTGACATATCAACTTCCACCGAGTGATTTCTGATCTACTTCAAATATATATATATATATATATGGGTAAAAAATAGTTTAGTATGGGAAGTAATTTCAATGTGGTATTTGGACCTTTTTTTGAATTTTTTTTTAAAGTTAATATCCAAAATTCACTTAGTGAAGCAATGTGGTATCCAACCTTCACTTTATATAAATAGTTGATGAAAAGGCCACTAGCATTTCATGTGGAGGCTAGCTACGTGTCATGGTAGTTAAAAAACAATTAAGATAATCAAAACTTTTATTGCTCTATATTTTTGGTTAAGTTTCTTTTTACTACTTGAAGTGAAAAAGGAGCATGCCTACAAGTAAATTATGTATCTATTTGTTGTCCCAAGTATACAACTTTAGAAGGGGTGGGTGAATAGGGTTTATAACCAAATTAAAAATTAATTATAAATTTAAAATTGGATTATTGCAAGTAAGAATAAATATAAGAACAAGCAATAATAAGAGATTAAGAAGAAGAGAATGCAAATGATGTTAACGAGATTCGGTTTCCCATCTACGTTCTCGACTCAAGAGTTCGCTTGAAGATTTATCAATCTACTATCACTCTCTTTTAAGGTGGAGCAGCAAAACCTTTACAATCCAAGTGTTTCCACTTAACACTTGCTCAATAACACTTCAAGTGCTAAACTTAGGGTTGTCACTAACCCTTGATGACAAGATTGTAGAAGATGATATTGTGTACAAAGAGATTCTCTTCAAGAGTGAATTACACAGAAAATAATAGCTCAACTCACTTCCAATTGATTGCTCAATAAATGCTCTTGATGAATTTAAGGCTAGAAGATGGATAAAAATGAATGCTCTTGTATTGATAATCATAAATGCATTTGAATAATTGTTTATATAGGCATTTTGAATAATATGACCGTTTAAAGCAATAAATGCCAGGAAAGAGCCGTTTGGTGGCATTAAATGTACTAACAACCTTTTAAAAACTAGCCGTTAGAGTTCTAATATCACAGAATTAGTCGATTGATTTGCCAATTCAGTTGACTGAATCGAGTTTAGGCAGAATTAGTCCAAGCTTTGCACCTTGCTCTTTGGTTAATTTAGTTGACTGATTGAGCTTTGAGTCGACTGAATAAATATATGAGTCGACAGAATTCTCTTTTAAGTCGATTGAATAGGGCAGTAAGCACTAAAATGTGATTTTTCAAAAGTTTTGTTCAATTAAATCCAATTACTTCAGCTTAGGCCTTATGCAATTGATGAAATCTATCCAACCAAAGGTCCTAAGGTCCATCTAGGTCAATAGAGCAATTATATGAGCAACTATGTACATTACAAATCTAAAACCTCACTTATAGCCTATAAAGTCTTCATTGATGTAGTCTTGAGTGTTTGTAAGTCTTTTGCATGCTTTCTATGCTCATATGGTGCTATGTTTGATTGTCTTTAATGTCTTGAGTATGTGTTTTGAGTTCTATGTCATGGATATGTCTTTTTGCTTCATTTGGATCCATGTGATTGAGTACCTAGCTTTGATTAATGTTTGACATATAACCATTAGTACTAGGGGTGTTAATGGTTTTGGTTAAAACCGATAACCAAACCGAACCGGGTGGTTTGGTTTGGTTTTTTTGTCATTAGGTTTGGTTATGGTTTTAATTTTAGAAAACCGAACTCAATTGGTTTGGTTTTGGTTTTCAGTTTTAAAAAACCAAACCAAACCGAAAAACTGAAAAAACCGAAAAATATTATATATATATATATATATATATATATATAAACTTAAAGTTTGTAAATTCCCAATTCTAATAAGGGTAAAATAGGTAATGGGCTTGTTTTTGTTGATTTTAAGCTTCTTATTGTTTTCCCTTTTTTAGATTGGCATGTATTAAACTAGCAATTAATGTTGTTTGTGATATTGACATATTGATATATGCCAATATGTTTTTATTTTGATACAGTGTTTGTTTTTTTTAGTTGCTAATGTAATGCTTTTATTAAAAATGTTTTTATTTGGAGTTTGGCATGTCATTTTTTTCATTTTCAATTATTTGTTGTTACTTGATAGGTTAAAACCAAAACCGAACCGAACCAAACCGAAATATAATGGTTTGGTTTGTTTTGGTTTTGGTTTGGGAGGAACAAAACCGAAGTATAATGGTTTGGTTTGAAATCTCCCCTAAAACCGAACCAAACCGAACCATTAACACCCCTAATTAGTACTAGCATCGATCTTTTATTATCATCAAAATCTCAGATATACCCTTGGTTGAATAACCTTAGGACCAACACTATTTTAACACAATATGCCTACATTTAAGTTGTGTAACCCTTTATATGCTCAAGTCTATATAAATTGATACACAATTTAGTTGTAGACATATTGTCTTTTGGATCCCATGTTCATATAGCAAATTTTATTAGAGAAGGTCTTAAAAAATGAATTTTGCTGAAACTAACATTTTGGACCAGATGTTAAACATATAATTCCAATTCTTTAAAGTGGTCTTTAAATCTACTTCAAAAATGTTCTTAGAAAAATATCAAAGGGCATGAATAGTGGAGGTAGAGAGTTTGCACTAATAGTAGGTGCAATGGTTTTTTGTTGGATTTCTTTAAATTGTTAGATTATTAATAATCATACAGAAGTTAAGACCTAAAACTATCATGACTTTAACAATTACATGAAGCAGAAAAATCAATAAACGTAATTGACTTATCCGGATCCATAATTGCAAACCTCACACGTGAGGTCAATCTTCTCTTCAGAATAGCTCCACAACTTGGTGGATATTTTTTTTTTAAAATTTTATTATTATTATTATTATTTTTTTTTGGTGAAAATGTACTAGAATCTTCAACACCCCTTGCGATTACAATACAAGAACATCATGTGTAATTGCGGAAGGACTCAATACTTGAAACCTCCTGCTACGTAAGGGGAGAAAGAGTACCATTAGGCTACAAGGCTAGTGGTTACAAGGTCATTTGCAACTTTTAAGTGAGGTAAAACAAATTATTTTAGCGTACTATCCAACTAGAATTAGTCACCAAATATCTTCCTCTAAGAGAGGATGAATCTTGCATAGATTAAGATTTTTCAAAATAGCATCCAAGTTATATGGAAACAAACTTGGATGTAGGTTCTACTCTCATGTGAGAGATTTGGTATACTTCTTAACAGAGAGGCAATTATTTTTTAAATCCAATATCATTAGTACTGCAGCTTTAAAAGTATTAGAAGAGAGACAGCAGAGAAACACCAAAGTTGGAGAGGTTGCATTACCAAGTACAAGGGAAAAGAATTGATGAAATAAAGTAGATGGATGCTTTAGATATTGATAATTTTGCAGAAAACAAAAACATGTATTTCATTACTCTGTTTGAGGTATATATAAAGAATTTACATCAGATAACTCTAAAGCCCAATATTTCAGGGATAAAGACAAAGTAGACTATACAAAGTAAACTATTAACTAGTTAACTAGATAAGGAGTCCATATCTGATTGCAATATCTGATTGCCCAATACTCCCCCTCAAATTGGAGTGTGAAAGTTTGAAACACCCAGTTTGGATAGCAAGGAGAGAAATTGATCTCGACCAAATGGTTTGGTAAATATGTCAGCTGGCTGATGTCGAGAGGAGAATAGGAATTAGAAATGACGCCTAATTGTATTTTCTCCCGGATGAGATGGCAATCCAACTCGATATGCTTTGTATACTCATAAAATATAGGATTGGCTGTGTAAACACCCCATTTTCATCACCTAACATTTGACCTTTCCACCTTAGGAGCATTATCACATGTAGAGAATTGTATCATTGGGTGCCAAATCTTTTTAGTTAGGCTCTAGACACCCCAAAGAATCAATGGTATCTTTCGGGGTTCAATTTGGTTAAGTCTTGATAGCTAATAGAACTTTTGCGACTTGGAGGGCATTTATGTCATTTCACTTGCATAATTCTTATTTGACATCCAATTCTCACCAAATTCATCCCGAGATGATCCTAATGACCTTAGGATGTCATATATAGGCTTGGTTTAAAATTTGGTTAAGTTTGGAGATGATTTGCTTAAGGATGGTCTAAAGTAGGCTCGGTTTGACTCCATTCATCGGTCCTTCTTACAATTGCTTTTAAATTTGATCAAATTGGTTTAAATTAATACTTCATTAATAGCAATTGAGTCTTAATTAAGGTGTATTAATACTTGGAATTATTTTTGGGAGAGTTTGATTGCAACTAGGACTCCATTAGGGTTCAAACCCTAATATTGTCTCGGTGAGCCTCAATTGATCTCTATAAGCCATATGGGCTTAACCTTTAATTAATTAACCAAGTGTGGCTCAATTAGGATTATTTCTATTATATTTTAAGTAGAGAATTGAGTCATGGTCATTTCAATTCCAAAATCAATGAATTTGGACTTAAAATGGGCCAAATACATAGCATAAAGGGATAAGAATGCACAAAGGAGGACCAAAATGCACCAAAAAGGCTACTGGTAGCCGTTTGGCCACCAAGGAAGGCCAAACGGAAACCAAGGGTGCCCAGTTGGCCATTGACGGGGTTTTACCCTAGTTTGACCTCTTTAGACTCCTTCTCTTACTAGAATTCGAATTTCCTTCGAATTTTTAAAGTGTTTAAGATAGGAACCAGTTCTTGTGAGTGATTTAGAACCCTTGGATCATCCCTACCTAGAACCAATCTTGATAGTTCATTCCATTCACCTTTCACTATAAATAGGGGTCCTCCCTTCCTTCATTCTACACCAAGTCTTAGTAGAATATTCTTAAGCAAATAAAGAGCTTGAATTCTTGAGTGTGGGGTGAACATTCCTATTAGTATCCCTTCACTTGAGACTCATTCTAAAGAAGAGCTTGAATCAATAGTTAGTGGGGAACATTCATATTAGTACCCTCTAGCTTGCGACCCATTCTAGAGCTTGAAGGCGTGGAAGCCCTGCCTGATTTGCGACTCCCTCCCCTAAGGCCACCATAAAAGCTTAAAAGTACGGAAGCTCTGCCTGACTTTCGACTTCAAAAACCCTAAGGTTGCAAACAGAACTCTGCCTCAGTTCTGTCAGGAATAATCGCTAAACTCCATTGCCATGATATAGTTGCTTATGTGATGATGCATGCTCCCATGAGTTTTATTATTTGTAGGATTATATTAGGGTTTTGATCCTAAATCAAACAAGTTTTCAAATCAAAGTTGTTTATTTCAAAGTAAGTTGTTTTTTCAAAAGCAAGTGTTTGATTATGGATTGGATTCTAATAAAGTCCTACGAGGAGTGAAACTCTTCCCCCCAACATGATTGTTTGAACTACGTGGACTTTGATCTTCATCAGAAGTACGTAGGCCGTTCACTTGAGCTCAAGTCCAACTTAGATTAGTTTTTATCTTTTAATTTTCTTAATTTTTAGTTATTGCTTGGTTGAAATTAATTAAGCCCAATCAATAAATGAGATCGATTTATCGAACGAAATGGGTGCCTACGCGCTATCGCTCGGAACCTTCCCATTTCGTAACCTAGCCCCCGAATCCTTATTTTTAGTTCAAGACTTGTCTATTTTCCATTAATGGAGTCAAATTTGTTTTATAAAACAAATCTTTTAGTGGTTTCCTCGTACCCTAAAAATGAGGTGGCGACTCCTTTGCTTTTTGAAACCCTTTTAAAAGTGGAAAGAAATTCGATTCCGCCGAGTCGATTTTCGATGTCCATAGGCTACAATATGGAGAGCCGCTTGGATGTCACAGTGTAGGTGCATGGGTTGAGAGTGAGATATGCCAAGATCTGTGAGAAGATACTTCAGCCATGTAAGCTCACAAGAGGTAATGGCCATTGATCGATATTCGGCTTCAGTGGAAGAGCGTGCCTGTCACACCTCATTTTTGTCACTTTGACTAGGGTATATCATTTCATGTAGGATTTTGAGTTCTTTTCGAGTCTAGTCTTTTGCATTGAGTTTCTATGGCATTGAATATCATGTGTATGAATTTTGAGGTGATTTGGAGTTCATTTCAATAGTCAATAAGAACTTTTGCGACTTTGAGGCCATAATTGTCTTTTAAGTCGTATACTTTCCATTTGACTTTGAAATGAGTCCCGAGTTGTTCCTTTGAGTTCATATGGATATATAGAGTCTATATATAGGTTTAATTTGATAAAATAATGGTTTAAGATCAATTCGGCTCATAACGGTTCAAGTTAGCTAAAAGACCCTTTTATGGCTTGCTCAAATTGACTTACAAGACCCACTCAATTCTCTCTCATTTTACTTCAATTGGGCTTTATTTACATCCTAGATATGTGTAAAAAGGTTGAATTTTGATTTGGAAAGCATTTGGTTCGACCTTGTCTGCAAACCCAAGCTTTGCGACGGTGGTGCACCATGGTTAGCTACCTTTGTAAAACCTAACCATGCACCCATGGTTAAGGAATTTTGTCCTAAAATGCCTAAAAATGTGTTCCCTTTCGAAACACGATCGTTTTGGCTTTTATTTCGTCAAAATCGAACTTAATTTGACCTCTAAAAGACTTCTAAAGCGATTAGAAGTCAAAACCGGAGCGGACAGAAGAGAGGCCTCGGGTAACCGTCCGAGGCTGGATGGTCAGCCGTCTAGGCCCAGAGGGCTAACCGTCCAGGCCTAGTTGGTCACCTGAGGAGTCCGTCTTCGATTGGGTTTTTGACTCCTTCTTTATTCCTGTGACGGATTCCTCTGCTTTTGCAAATTGTTTCCTCTTAGGATTGTGTAAATTTGAGTTGTTTGAGCACCAAGAGAGTCTCTAATAGCCCTAGGATCATTGTTTAATGAATTAATCTTAGCCATTGGTTTATGAGGTCAGTTCCCTATATAAAGAACATGATATTCAGCATATAGGCGGGTTGCTAGTGTACTTTATACTTAGAGAGAGAGGGAGTTACGAGTTTGGAGAGCTAGAACGACATCAAGGGGAGGCTCTTCAACCCTAGACAAGCAAGAGAACAAGGACTTTGAAGGCAAGAGAGGTTCTACAAGAGGTAAGCATACTTCCAATTGCTAAAATTAGGTTATTCTCTTTCTTCTTCTCCTTCTTCTTCTATGATAGTTCTAGTGCATATAGTAGTTCCACATGTTAGGTTAATTCGATGCATTTGTGATGTGATATGAATGATTTTAGGATGATTTATGGTTTTACATGCTTGAAAAACTTTAGTTTACTAAGGTTTTGAAGGTATTATCTTTTTTCTCTTCCTAAACCATGCATAGTTTATATATCTTAGTTGCTGTGATAATTGTCATGAGTTGACGCTTCTGTTAGTTAATAGATATAATATGAATGATATTCATGATGATTGGAGCATATGTTAGAGTCGTTTCATAGGGTTTAATGCATAGTTGTGAAGTTAGGGTTTCGATAACTCTAATTTTACACAAGTTTCGTACAGCATGTTTAGGATAACTTTGTGAGTTGTTGCTCATCATAGTCATTCTATATATGCTGCATATAGTTGAATCATGCTAGGTTTGCATTCATATAGTGGATTTTATAGGGTTTTTAGAGAAATTATCCTTTTTGTTAAGTAAGGTTTTGCATGAGAGCTTTCTGTGATGTGTTTAAGCATGAAATCACTTCTATTGTGTTCTAGTAAATATGTTTTACGTAAGATATGATGATTACACCTCCCCATAATGACTTTTTTTACGTGAAATTATCTTAGGATAGTTTTGCCTAAAAAAGCTCGCCGTAGGAAGGCCTGTTTTCATATTTTACATAAAATATCATCTTTTTGGTTAGAATAGACCTTGTTATCTTGTTTATTGGCATTATTGGGGTCTCTCATGATTGTTAGTATGTTTTTGGTACGTTTTTATGCATGTTAGTCAGGTCATTGCATGTAGGATTGAGTTGGGGTTCTTAGTTATTCATTATTCTTGATGTTTGCGTGATTAATGGATAATTTTAGGCCTTAATATGATTCTATCTAGATTAGTGTTTTGTTATTCTTGCATAGTTTTAGGCACTTGTAAGGGTGCAAATAGGCGCAATAATTGCTTTATTGCAAATAAGGTTGTTATCGCTTAAGCTTGCTATTGCTTGGAGAAAATTACATAAGGTAAGTGGGGTATGAAGTGCCCTAATTCACTTTTCTTAACCTTTCTTTCTCTTCTCCCCCCTAGGATTATTTCTTAATATGGACATATGGTGATTTCCAAAGGTTTCCTTATCAAATAAAGTACCTTTTTCTCAGAGTTTCCGTCTTATGAAAATTGTTTCAAACTTGGTTTATTTAGCAATATTTTTCAAATGAGGAAACTTAGGGTTTTTACCATAAGTTCGTATTAGGATTTAACCCTATTCTTTTCGAACTACGTGGACTTTGATTCATGTATTTCCATGTATGGTACGTAGGCGCTCACTTTGAGGTTCAAGTCTGCTTTAGGATACCAGGTATCCTAGGTTTTTTTTTTCTTTATTTCTTTATTTTATCAATTTATCCATCACATATGATTGCTAGTGGAGTAGGATGGATTTGTGATTGATTAGCATGCTGTATTTAATTGATTAATATTAATTTGCATGTGATTAAGTCATTAATTTAGCCCAATCAAATTAAGAGACCAACTTGGGCGATGTGAGTGCCTATGGGCTTTACCCAGAACCTTCCCACATCGTAACTTAGCCCCCGAATCCAATTTTCTGGTTTTAAAGACTTTGCCTTTCCTTTTAAAATGGAGTCATGAGGTTTTTGCAAATAAAATATTTTACGGTTTTCCTTTTTTCCTTAAAAAATGAGGTGGCGACTCCTGTTCGTTTGTTGTCTTTTACGTTCATATTTTTTGCCAAACCCTTGTGGGTCGCGCTTTTTTGTGGGTTCACAGTGCCACAGTGGTTTATTTCTTGCTACGCTATGAAATGGGGCTAGTGCCAAGAAAGGTAATATACCCTATAGTGGAGCGGCGAGACATTGGGCAGCTGGCCCAATTTGAGTCGGAATAGGCAGAGAGTTGTAAATTACTGGTAGAAGATAAGAGAATCCCATGACCAGCTATTCCCTTCAAATATTTTAGTACACGGTGTGCTGCTTCAAGGTGGGATTTATAAGGCTTTTGCATGAATTGGCTTAAAATGTGAACTGAGTATGTGATGTTAGGCCGTATTATGGTTAAATATATAAGCCTACCCACAAGGCGTCGATAAGAACCAGGATTAGAAAGAATATCTGCATCATTGGCTTGAAAACGAAGATTCTGCTCCATTGGAAATTGAACTGGTTTGGATCCAAGAAATCCTATTTTTTTTGAGAATATCCAAAGTGTACTTTCTTTGGCTAAGAAAGAGGCTTTTGGCAAAGCGTGCAACCTCTATGCCAAGAAAGTATTTTAGCTACCTAAGTCCTTGATATAAGACTTGGTGTGTAAATATGACTTGAGACAATGAATAGATCCACCATCATTACCTGTAATAATTACATCATCCTGTCACACCCCATTTTTGCACCACCTTACTAGGGCTCATCATTTCATGCATGTTTTTGTTTTGTTTTTGAGTCTAGTCACTTGCATTAGTTTTCTAGAGTCACAAGGACAATGGATATGAATTTTGGTTCAATTTGGAGTTGATCTTGAGGGATAATAAGAGCTTTTGTGACTTGAGGGGCATAATCGTCTTTTAAGTCCCAAACTTTTCATTTGACCTTGAAAGGATCTCCAAATTGTCAATTGGAGTTCATATGGATGCATAAGAGGTATTTCTAGTGTCAATTTGATGAATCAATGGCTCGGGATTAAAATGGCTCGATACAGTTCAAGATTGGTTAATTGACCCTTCTTTGGGTTAGCTCTAATTGACTCACAATTACCAACCAAATCTTTTCAAATTGACTTTCATTAGTCATCATTTTACCCCCAAAAGTGTTTTATAAAGTTCAATTTTGATATGGAAAGCATTTGGTTTGACCCTATGTGCATGCCTATGCTTAGCAAAGGTAGAGTATAGCGGTTAACCGCCTTGTTCAAACCTAACCATGCCCCCATGGTTAGTGGTTTTCACCCCAAAATGTTCAAAAACATATTCCTCATTGAAACACGGTCGTTTTGGCTTTTGTTTCATCAAAATCGGAGTTAATTTGCCCCCTGAAACACTTCTAAAAGAATTAGGAGGCAAAATAGGAGAAAAATTAGAAGTGGGCTCAGGTGACCACCCAAGCCTGGGCGGCTAGCCGCCTGGGCCCAGGTGGCTAGCCGCCCAGCCTTGGGTGGTCACCCGAGGCCACTTTCCTAATTGCTCTATGTTTCCTTGCTGAAGCGGATTTCTCCCTATTTTGACGAACAAGGACTCTTTTGGACGAGTTTCCTTCTAATTTTTGGTAACTTCTGAATTACTTAAGCCCCAAGGGGGTCTCTAATAGCCCTTGGATTAATTTTTAGGGTTTTAATCCTAGCCATTGGTTAATCCTAATTGAAGTCTATAAATACCCCCTATGTTTCAGCACAAGGGGAGCGACTTTATGCCTAAAAACCTAAGTGTTAGAGAGAGAATAAGAGAGAGAGACTTGAAAGAGAGCTGGAGTTCTTGCTGTAGCCTTGGAGAACATTGGTTCAAGACATCCATAAGAGGAAGAGAGAGTCTCTACAGCAGCAAGGAAGCTTCTCGCTAAGGTATTCTCCTTTCTATTCAAGCTTAAACTAGGATATCATGTAGAATAGCTCTATTGCATGTAATGCTTATGATTTCTACCATAGATTGAGGTTTCTATTAGTTAATACATGTGATAATAATGATGTTCATGATGGGTTTTGCATGCTTTAGAGTTAGTCCATAGGTCTTAATGCATAGGTGTGATTCTTGTGCTCCTGTTGTCCTTGTGCTAGGATTAGTGTTATTGCATGTTAGTCTTAGGGTTTCTTACCATGTTTTATTGTTCTAGTTAGTTAATATGCATGATTTAGGTTCTATTTAGTTTGGTTTTAGTATGTGTGGAGTATGTCTTGTGTGTTTTTAAGCATATTTGTGAGTTTAGGGTTTTAGTGTCCTTGTTTTATGTTAGTTTTCATACAGCATGTTAAAGCAGGTCTGTTCATTGTTTTTTCTTCATAGTTGCTGTATATGTTTTTCATATGGAGTAAATATGATATTTTTGCATGCATGTTAGTTCATTCTAGGGTTTTTATGCATAATATGGTTCTAGGATTGTGTTAGGGCTTATGAAAGTTTGCTGTTTTTGTTATTGGCATGTTTAGTGGATGATTTTAGGCCTTAGTACTATTCTGTCCAGATTTGCATGTTAGTGTTTTTGCATGGTTTTGAGCACGTGTAAGGGTGCAAATAGGTGTGCTATTTGTCCTATGGCAAATAGGGCTGCCAATACTTGAAATGGCTAATGCTTGGAGCAATTGCGCTCAATTAAGTGGGTGTGAAGGTGCCCCAATACACCTCTCTTCCTTAACTCTTTCTCTTCTCCCTCTTTAGGGTTGTTTCCTAATATGAGTTTATGGTATAATTAAAGGTTTCCTTGTAAAATAAAATTCTGGTTTTTGTTAAAGTTTCCATATTGTGGATTTCTTTCCAAACTCAAACTTGGTTTATCTATCATATTCAACTCTTTCTCAAATAAGGAAACCTAGGGTTTTTACCATAGGTTTATATTAGGATTTAACCCTAATTCTAATCGAACTACGTGGACTTTAATCAATGTATTTCGTTGCATGGTACGTAGGCGCTCTTCGTGAGGCTCAAGTCCGTTCTAGGATCCAAGCATCCTAGGTTTATTTTTGTTTTCTTTTCTTTTCTTTATTTTCTGTTTTATTTGCTTATTATGCATGGATGGATGAATGGAATATATGATATGCATGCAATTCTTGTGATGATATACTTGCTGATTTTTGTATGGAAAGATCTTGATTTAGCCTAAATGAACTGAGAGACCGAAAGGGTGACATGGGTGCCTATAGGCTTTGCCTAGAACCTTCCCATGTCATAACTTAGCCTCTGAATCCCCGATTTCTTTGGTTTCCAAAAGACTGTTTTTGCCTTTCCTTTTTAAACATGGAGTCATTCAAATTGTTTTCCTAAAACAAACTATTTTTAGGGTTTTCCTTGTTTCCTTTAAAAAATAAGGTGGCGACTCCTTTTCTTTTTCAAACCCCCAATTCCCAATTCTTTTTCTTTTTTCGCCAACCCTTATGGGCCCAATTTCCGGGGTTCACAGTTTGGCGACTCTGCTGGGGATTTGTGGGCTAGACTCTATGAAGTTTAATTGGGCTAAGTTAATTTCTTATGTTTAATTAAATCAATCACATGCATCCGCTTGATTGTGTGCTTTCATTTATTGCATTGTGTGCGCAAACTCTTGCATGCTAGGATCGATGTCCCTCGATGTATCCTTGCCAACGATCGTCCTAGTTTCAACCTTGGTTTTCCTGATTCCAAGTGTTGGGGTGAAAGCTATCAACCTCTCTTGTAAAGTACCCTTGGGTATATCAAATGAGTTAATCACGTATTGCTGGACCCACGCGGCGTTCCTGATGCCACGTGTGGTTAGGTATAAGGATTGCTCAAGCAAGTGAAGGACCCTAGCCTACCCTCTTTTAGTTCATGTAGTGGGCCTTGTAGGACACTATGGTCTCATCTTTATGCACCCACAATTGTTTGTAATGATGCTATGCCATGTTTGTGATGTGAAGCTTTATATCTTATGCCTTTAATATAGACCTTTAAACCCTAACCTTCGTTAAGGTCATGGGTTAGGAGGAATAAGTTAAGGAAATAGGATGTAAAGCTATGTTTGTGATGTGCTAGTCCTAGGGGAATAATTAAACCTAATTGAAGGACTCTATACCCTATTCTTTTAAACATACCCTTCATCCATGACCCTTGTAAAGGTACTTGGATAAAAGGAATGAATTAATTGGGCATAGTGTAGAGACCGAGTTCATTAAGGAAAATATGGAGGTTTAGGACAAGTCCTTAGGCTAAAGGTTAAAACTTTTTTATCCATAGACGTGCTGGCTTGGATCCACAATCCGCAAGGGCGTCTAGTGAGTGTTGAATGTTGGGAATCAAACTAGAGAGGAAAAATACAAAGGCGGAATTTAAAATTTTCCTATGATTCCCAAACCCATGAATCTTAATTATGCTTAATACAAAAACCATAAACCTAACTACCAAGAGAGTTAGGGTACTTACAGTTGAACAAGTCTTCTCCTTTATGCTCCAAGCTTTGTCTTCTGATTGAGCAGTCCAAATGCACTGCCTCCAACAGTATCCACACCTAGCTTGAGCAAGTTGTCCTTTCCTTCTTCTTCCTTAGGGTTGCTAGAGGTGAAGAAGAGAGAGAGAGAGAGAGAGCCTCCAAGGGAGAATTTGGCCAGCACTTGGGGAGGAGTGGTTGTGATGATGTCATCACCTTATAGTGGGCATTATATAGCCCACTAATAGGGCCGACCACGAGGGGATTCCAAACCCTAATCTAATTTGTGTAATTACTCTTAATTACACAATTAGCCCACTAGTTTGCATCAAATACAAATTAGCCCCTTAAAGAACTTTTCTTTAATCACTTATGTCACACCCCATTTTTGCACCACTTTACGAGGGCTCATCATTTCATGCATGTTTTTGTTTTGTTTTTGAGTCTAGTCACTTGCATTAGGTTTCTAGAGTCACAAGGACAATGGATATGAATTTTGGTTCAATTCGGAGTTGATCTTGAGGGATAATAAGAGCTTTTGTGACTTGAGGGGCATAATCTTCTTTTAAGTCCCAAACTTTTCATTTGACCTTGAAATGATCTCCAAATTGTCAATTGGAGCTCATATGGATGCATAAGAGGTATTTCTAGTGTCAATTTGATAAATCAATGGCTCGGGATTAAAATGGCTCAATACAGTTCAAGTTGGTTAATTGACCTTTCCTTGGGTTAGCTCTAATTGACTCACAATTACCAACCAAATCTTTTCAAATTGACTTTCATTAGTCATCATTTTACCCCCAAAAGTGTTTTATGAAGTTCAATTTTGATATGGAAAGTGTTTGGTTTGACCCTATGTGCATGCCTATGCTTAGCAAAGGTAGAGCATAGTGGTTAACCGCCTTGTTCAAACCTAACCATGCCCCATGGTTAGTGGTTTTCACCCCAAAATGTTCAAAAACATATTCCTCGTCGAAACACGGTCGTTTTGGCTTTTGTTTCATCAAAATCGGAGTTAATTTGCCCCCTGAAACACTTCTAGAAGGGAAAGAAGGCAAAATAGGAGAAAAATCTGAAGTGGGCTCGGGTGACTACCCTGGCCCAGGTGGCTAGCCGCCCAGGCCCTGGTGGTCACCCGAGAGCACTTTCCTATTTTTACTCAATTTCCTTGCTGAAGCAGATTCCTCCCTATTTTGACGTACAAGGGCTCTTTTGGACGGGTTTCCTTCTAATTTTTGGTAACTTCTGAGTTACTTAAGCCCCAAGGGGGTCTCTAATAACCCTTGGATTAATTTTTAGGGTTTTAATCCCAGCCATTGGTTAATCCTAATTGAAGTCTATAAATACCCCCTATGCTTCAGCACAAGGGGAGCCACTTTATGCCTAAAAACCTAAGTGTTAGAGAGGGAATAAGAGAGAGAGACTTGAAGGAGAGCTGGAGTTCTTGCTGTAGCCTTGGAGAACATTGGTTCAAGTCATCCATAAGAGGAAGAGAGAGTCTCTACAGCAGCAAGGAAGCCTCTTCCTAAGGTATGCCTTACTCCTTCTTATGCTGAATATGGGTTTTCATATAGGATAGGCCTATTGCATGTTAAAGGTAGCTTTTTTATCATGTATTAACACTCTAGCTAGTTAATATACATGGAATATCTACTGTTTATCATAATTTTAGCATGCTTTAGGGCTGTCCTTTAGGTTTTTAAGTATAGGTGTGATTCTTGTGCTCCTGTTGTCCTTGTGCTAGGATTAGTGTTATTGCATGTTAGTCTTAGGGTTCTTATCATGTTTTATTGTTTTAGTTAGTTAATATGCATGATTTAGGTTCTGTTTAGGTTTATTTTAGTATGTGTGAAGTTGGTTTTGTATATTTTTAAGCATATTTGTGAGTTTAAGGTTTTAGAGTCCTTGTTTTGTGTTAGTTTTTATACAGCATGTTAAAGTAGGTCTTTTCATTGGTTTTTCTTCATGTTTGCTGTGTATGTTTTACATATGGAGTAAATATGATATTTTTGCATGCATGTTAGTCCATTATAGGGTTTTTATGCATGATATGGTTCTAGGATTGTGTTAGGGCTTATGAAAGTTTGCTGTTTTTGCTATTAGCATGCTTAGTAGATGATTTTAGGCCATAATACTATTCTGTCCAGATTTGCATGTTAGTATGTTTGCATGGTTTTGAGCACGTGTAAGGGTGCAAATAGGTGTGGTATTTGTCTTATGACAAATAGGGCTGCCAATACTTGAAATGGCTAATGTTTGGAGCAATTGCGCTCAGGTAAGTGGGTGTGAAGGTGCCCCAATTCACCTCTCTTTCTTAACTCTTTCCCTTCTCCCTCCTAGGGTTAATTTTTAATACAAGTCTATGGTTTAAATCAAGGGTTTCCTCAACCAACAAAATTCTGGTTTTTTTTTATCAAGGTTTCCATTTTGTGGAATTTTCCTAATTTCAAACTTGGTTTATCTATCATATTCAACTCTTTTTCAAATAAGGAAACCTAGGGTGTCACACCCCATTTTTGTCACCCTAGTTTGAGGCCATCATTTCATGTAGGTTTTTATTTTATTTTCGAGTCTAGTCTTTTGCATTGAGTTTCTATCGCATTAAATATCATGTGTATGAATTTTGAAGTGATTTGGAGTTCATTTCGATAGTTAATAAGAACTTTTGCGACTTTAAGGGCATAATCGTTTTTTAAGCCGTATATTTTCCATTTGACTTTGGAATAAATCCCGAGTCATTCCCTTGAGTTCATATGGTTATATAGAGTCTATATATAGGTTCGATTTGATGAATTAATGGCTTAAGATCAATTCGGCTCATAGTGGTTCGGGTTGGCTAAAAGACCCTTTCTTGGTTTGCTCAAATCGACTCGTAAGACCCAACCAATTTTCTCTCATTTAACTTCAATTGGACTTTATTTACATCCTAGGTGTGTTTAGAAAGATCGAATTTCGATTGGGAAAGCATTCGGTTCGACCTTGTGTACAAACCCAGCTTAGCGATGGTGAGGCACCATGGTTAACCACCTTTGTAAAACCTAACCATGCACCCATGGTTAAGGATTTTTGTCCTAAAATGCTTAAAAATGTGTTCCCATTCGAAACACGGTCGTTTTGGCTTTTATTTCATCAAAATCGGACTTAATTTGACCCCCAAAAGACTTCCGGAAGGCGAAGGAGTCTAACCGAGGTATGCTGATGGGAGCCCTCGGGTGACCGTCCGGGGCCAGATGGTCAGCCGTCCAAGCCATATGGTCAGCCGTCCAAGCCCAGACGGTCAGCTGTCCAAGCCCAGACGGTCACCTGAGGGAATCCGTGTTTAAGTGGGATTCTGACTCTTCTCTTCCTCTTTTGACGGTTTCCTCCGCCATTACAACTTGTTTTCTCTTAGGAGTGTGTAAGTTTGAGTTGTTTGAGCACCAAGAGAGTCTCTAAGAGCCCTAGGATCATTATTTAATGAATTAATCTTAGCCATTGGTTTAGGGGGTCAGTTCTCTATATAAAGGACATGATGTTCAGCACATAGGAGGGCCACAAGTGCACTTTACACTCAGAGAGAGAGGGAGCTACGAGTTTGGAGAGCTAGAAGGACATCAAGAGAAGGCTTTTCAACCCTAAGCAAGCAAGAGAACAAGGACTTTGAAGGCAAGGGAGGTTCTACAAGAGGTAAGCACTCTTTTTGAATGTTGAATATAGGTCTTCTCCTTCTCCTTCTCCTTCTTCTTCTATGATAGTTCTAGTGCATGTTGTAACTCCACATGTTAGGTTAATTCCATGCTTTTGTGATATGATATGAATGATTTTAAGATGATTCATGGTTCTATGTGCTTGATAATCTTTAGTTTACTAAGGATTTGAAAGCGTTACTCTTTTTGTCTTCTTAAATCATGCATAATTCATATAGTCTATTCGCTGTGATTGTTGTCATGAGTTGACGCTCCTGTTATTTAATACATATGATATGAATGATATTCATGATGATTTGAGCATGTGTTAGGGTTGTTTCATATGTTTTAATGCATGGTTGTGAAATTAGGGTTTTGATAACCCAAAATTCACACAAGTTTCCTATAGCATGATAGAATAGGTTTTGTTTTCTGTTTTTCTTCATGGTTATTATATATATGATATATATAGAATAACTATGATAGTTTTTGCATGCATGTCGTGGATTTTTAGGGTTTTATGCATGACATGAGATTAGGGTTGCATTAAGGTCTCTATTTATTCACTGTTTTTGTTGATAACATGATTAGTGGATGACTTTGAGCCTTAATACTATTCTGTCCAGATTGTTATGTTATCCTTTTTGATATGTTTTGAGCACGTGTAAGGGTGCGAATAGGTGCAGTAGTTGCCTTATTGCAAATAAGGTCGCTATGGCTTAAGCTTGATATTGTTTGGAGTAAATTGCACAAGGTAAGTAGGGTGTGAAGTGCCCTAATTCACTTTTCTTAACCTTTCTTTTCTCTTCTCCCTCCTAAGGTTATTTTCTAATAGAGGGATATGGTGAACTCTAAGGCTTCTTTCCACCCCTTTTTAAAAGTTTATATCTTCTGTTGGATTTTTTTATTAAGAATCATTTTATCTTTGAAAATCACTATGGAAGGAAACCTAAGGTTTACCATAACTCTCTATTAGGATTTAACCCTATTCTTTGCGAACTATGTGGACTTTGATCCATGTATTTCCATGCATAGTACGTAGGCGCTCAATTGATGTTCAAGTCCGCCCTAGGATCTAAGTATCCTAGTTTTGTTATGTTTTCTTTGTTTTGTTTGTTTGTCCTTCTCATATGATTGCTAGTGGATTAGGATGAATTTGTCCATCATATATGATTGCTAGAGGAGTAGGATGGATTTGTGATTGATATGCATGCTGTATTTTATTGATTGATATTGGTTTGCATGTGATTAAGTCATTAATTTAGCCTAATCAAATTAAGAGACCAACTTGGGCGATGTAGGTGCCTATGGGCTTAGCTCAGAACCTTCCCATATCGTAACTTAGCCTCTGAATCCAATTTTATGGTTTTAAAGACTTTGCCTTTCCTTTTAAAATGGAGTCATGAGGTTTTGGAAATAAAACATTTTACGGTTTTCCTCTTTTCCCTAAAAAATGAGGTGGCGACTCCTTTTTGTTTGTTGTCTTTCACCTCTGTATTTTTTGCCAAACCCTTATGGGCCACGCTTTTTCGTGGGTTCACATAGGGTTTTTATCATAGGTTTATATTAAGTCTTAACCCTATTCCTATTCGAACTACGTGGACTTTGATCCATGTATTTCGTTGCATGGTACGTAGGCGCTCTTCGTGAGGCTCAAGTCAGTTCTAGGATCCAAGCATCCTAGGCTTCTTTTTGTTTTGTTTTCTTTTTCTTTATTTTCTGTTTTTTATGTGTTTATTATGCATGGATGGATGAATGAAATATATGATATGCATGCTGTCTTGTGATGATATACTTGCTGATTTTTGTATGGAAAGATCTTGACTTAGCCCAAATGAACTGAGAAACCGAAAGGGTGACATGGGTGCCTATAGGCTTTGCCTAGAACCTTCCCATGTCATAACTTAGCCTCCGAATCCCCGATTTCTTTGGTTTCCAAAAGATTGGTTTTTGCCTTTCCCTTTTTATGGAGTCATTCAAATTGTTTTCCTAAAGTAAACTACTTTTAGGGTTTTCCTTGTTTCCTTTAAAAAATAAGGTGGCGACTCCTTTTTCCTTTTCAAACTTAACCTAATCTATCTTTAATCTCTTTTCGTCAATCCCTTGTGGGCCCAATTTTCGGGGTTCACAACTTATACCCTTTCTCTCATAGACAATCAAGCTCTCTTAGCATGATCAGTGTGTGACCCATTGGGTTCACATCATCAAGTAGTAGGAACAGCACAAGTTGTGCACAATGGAACACTTTCTATTAAGGGTCTAATTGAAACTCCTTTCAATTCCCTAATTGATTATAACTCATTTATATCAATTAGGGCTTTTACTAACCATGAGTAACACCTAACATATGGCTCATGGTGTGGTCCTTAATGAGGTGAATAGTCATTTACAAAGAACCCTTCTGTTATAGTTTACAGGTTACAATTCCATCCTTCCATCAACACAATGTCTCCAATTGAACTAATAGGACATGGAAGTCTGTCAAGTCCCTAGTTCAATTACTTTATACTCATTCATTAATATCAACTCAATGATGAACTTATGGAAACTCCTTTCCATATTCATTCTACCATGGGCCCATGGATTTAATGAGTTATATTCAATGAATGCTGTATGAGACATTCACTCTCTTTTTCCTGAGAGTGATGGATTCCTTGTTGATCACTCACATGCCTTCACACACATAGCAGTAGGGCCAATGAACACCCTTACAGACCCCTGAATAGGATCTGCACTTAGTGTTATCAAACTTCTAAAGCTACATGTATAAGACAACCATGGTGTTTCAGGTCTAAGGATTACTTGTACCACTATAACAATGAGAAACTGATTGACAGGCAGGTTAAAACTCCATTCAGTTTATCTCATATCTTTGGTCACATTCAGTGTACCTATTCTTATAATAGGCACCCACTTATTGGTTGTAGTGTCTCCACACAAATAGCTTGAGACTAGCTATCTTCCTATAGAGTCAACCTAACAAGTGCTAGTCCTATGGTTCATTACTGTCCATCATAGTGAACCTTCAACTAGGAATGATTTAGGAGTTTAGTACAGAGATATATTTACAGTCTCAAAATTACAACCCTTTGTAATTTCATATTCTCAACTCTAACTCCATGGATATACTATGTAAATATAAATGATGCATATAAACATAATAGAATAAGCCTTTTTATTAAATCAATAATAAATGTGACATATATAAATGAAATCAATTGATTGTTCCTAATCCCTAAACAATCATCTCCATGATTGGCTCTAGGGCATAATCCTAACAATCTCCCACTTGCACTATAGCCAATCCACCATGTATCTCATATTCATATCCTGTCGGTGGTGATCCAACACACTTGGGTCATAGCTTTAGTAAAGGGGTCTTCTTTAATCTCTGTTCTTTTAAACTTTTATATGTATATGTCATCTCTTCCAATGATCTCTCTAATCACTTGGAATTGCCGCTTAAAGTTTGGACTTTTGATGAGACCGTGGATCCTTGTCTTGAGCACTAGCCTTATTGTTGTCACAAAAACAATAGTGAAGGCTTCTCAATGTCTGGAACCACTCCTAGTTCTGCAATGAACTTACTCATCCAAACATGCAGCAATGCACTCAAATTTACAGCTCCACCATTTAAGGTGAGAACATACCTCGATGTTGATCTCCTATCATCATCGTCAGATTGGAAATCTGTATCCGTTCTACCAACCATTTCAAGTTTCTTTCTCCATAGACAAAGCATGGGTCCTTAGTTCTTCTCAAGTACTTAAGGATAGCTTTGACTTCTTCCCAGTGTACCTTATCTGGGTCTACCCGATATCTGCTAGTAACATTTACAGCAAAACTGATATCTGGTAATGTACATATCATGGCATATGCTTTTAGACAACTTGATTTCATGTCTGACAGGAATTAGACTTCTCTTGAAATCATGTATTTTGAACCCATTCAAAATCTTGTCTACGTACATCGATTGGGAAAGACTTAGCATCCTTTAGATCTATCTCTATCGACCCCTATTCCCAGAATATAGGATGCTTCTTCCAAATCTTTTATGGAGAAACTTTGTGAAAAACCAATTTTTTTTTTCATTGTTGACAACGTCTCTACATTATTCCCTAATAAGTAGAACGTCATTCACTTATAGGACCAAAATATGATCGCACTCCCACTAACCCTTTGTACAATCATGGTACAATAATGGGTTCTGTCTCAACAGGGACAGAGGTTGCATCAATGTCGGTTTGTGTCTCATTAGACAACTCTTTGAGTCCTATTTTCCTGTTGTTGCTGTCTTCTTAAATAAACTCTTTTTCAAGAAAGATTGCAAACATACAAACAAAACACCTTTTGTTCATCAGGATAATAGACTTAGTATCCTAAACTCTATTTAGGATAATCCACAAACCTACGTTCAACTTATCTTGATTTCCAATTTCGTTACATCATGTGTCTCTACATATGCAGTGCAACCCCCATACCTTAACATGCTTAAGGTTTGGTGCTTCCCTTTCCATATCTCATATAGGTCTTAAGGGACAGCCTTGGTTTGAACTCTGTTTCACAGGTACGTGGCAATTTCTAGGGCATATCCTAACAAGGATAATATTAGGTCGTTGTAACTTATTATGGATTGGACCATATCCAATAAGGTCCTCTTCCTCCTTTCTGACACACCATTAAGTTATGGTGTTCCAAGAGGTGTCCATTGTGATTGAATGCCCATTTGAACAAGTTGATCTAAAAATTAACCGGTTAAATATTCGCCTCCCCGATCTAATCGAAGAGCTTTAATACTTTTACCGGTTTGTTTCTCTACTTCATATCTGAATTCTTTGAACCTTTTAAATGTTTCAGATTTGTACTTCATTAAGTATATACACCCAAACCTAGACTGAATCATCGGTAAAGGTTGTAAAGTTAGAGAAACTTCTACATACATCACTATGTATATCTTGTTCTCTTAGGTTTATTAGCATTCAATTTAGAACTATCATGCTCCATTGCAATTCATATTTGCAATAAAGTTTAGAAAATAAAGGCCATCCATATAAACTCCAGAAGTAATGAACTCTTCATTTAATAGAAAACATTTATTAAATCAAACTAAAACCTCGTTTAGATAAAACTGAAATAAAATTAATGTTTCTAATAACTTCTGGAATGTAAAGATAGCTAACTATTATTTCTAAACTACTCCATTAGGTAGAGTCAAGCAACAAGCCCCACAGCTAATGCAGCAACGTTTGCTCCATTCCCCACTTGTAGGGTTGATCCGCCTTTACTCTGCCTTCTGCTTCCCACTAGATTCTGCATGGCATTCAAAATTCACATCATAATTAAGTACCCAAGTGGAAGCAGAACTAACATTTAGTTTAGAGCATGATCCATACCTTCCAAAGGTTGGTTCTTTAGAGTATCCAGATACTCCTGGCAGTTACGTTTCCAGTGCCCATCTTTGCCGCAGTGAAAACAGGTTCCTTTGGCTTTTTGTTACCTTTCTTCTTCCTTCGGGTACTCTTGCCCTTGCCTATGCCCTTGCCCTTAGGCTTGAGCTTAGACTTGGAAGTAGCAGCTTTATTAAATTCAAGCAAGAATTCTTTCCCATACAATTCTTGTATGTTGATAAAAATCTCGTAAGCACTTCCCATGGACTCATGTTGCTTCTTAAGCTCGAGACTCATAAATACCATCATATAGCACCTTGCCATGAGATCGTCGTCCATGCGCTTCTGGTAAGCGTCTTTCTCTTGCTGAGTTGTAGCCTCAGCAGGAGCAATGGGAAGTGGATTATGAAGTGCATAGGTAAGATTCTTGGAATCCAAAACAATTTTTAGATTCCTAAGCCAATCAAGACAATTTGGTCCAGTTAAACGGTTGATGTCCAATATTTTGGATAACGGGTTGAGGTGAGCCATTTCTATGAACTACATATAAAAATTAAATAGAGAATTAGATTTCATTTTTAATCCATAATGATCGGGTCTTTAATCATATGGTACCTCCCACTATTTTATCAAATTCCATACACCCTCTAATGGAATTCGGGAATCTTATTCCTAATGGGGATTGGGGTCCCACTATGACCTAGAAGCCTCACATGTTAGTTTCTTGACTTCTAACCCACAGTAAGAAGACAACTCTTTGTCTATTGCTTCATAAGCAAGTTCCAATCATTTTGCCTCTAGGGTACATACTCCTCACATGTTAGTTTCTTGGAATACTTCTCTAGTTAAGTTAAGCCCATCATTCACACAGGTATGTTTCACCAAATATATACCTCACATGTTAGTTTCTTGGTATATACCAGCTTAGGCACCCCATGATATCTACATATGTGATAGTTTCAAGTAATGTCTTTAATATGGGTAGCTCCTACATGTCTGCAGCCAGGTACCCACATTAAGGGACGTTAGATGATCCTATAATGATGGAAGGCAATGAAGAATCCATTCCCTAATGTATTCTCCATTTCCAACTTAATATTGAAATAGAGGGGTTTTAAGGGTCTCATCAAAATAACTAATCTAACATACATCTCATGCATTTAAATAAGAAATATATAACAACATTATATATATGTAATCCACTTATCGATATTAGTCCCTATAAGGTGACATATAGCGATCTTTGGATTTGGAGCTATCTCTATTAATCTCATTAAAAGCTCCTACTATGATGATTATGGACTTTAAGAGGATTCAATCCAAGCCAATGAATTGAATCCTTGGTCTAAGGTGGGTGTAGGTGATCGTAAAACATTCATTTGAAACATAGCATGCACTCTTGAAAATCTTCTCCAAGCTTTCAAGTCCTTCAATCTCCTCCATTGGCTTCTGTGAACCCACAAAAAAGTGCGGCCCACAAGGGTTTGGCAAAAAATACAGAGGTGAAAGACAACAAACAAAAAGGGAGTCGCCACCTCATTTTTTAAGGAAAGGAGGAAAACCATAAAAATGTTTTATTTCCAAAACCACATGACTCCATTTTAAAAGGAAAGGCGATGTCTTTAAAACCAGAAAATTGGATTCGGGGGCTAAGTTACGATGTGGGAAGGTTCTGGGCAAAGCCCATAGGCACCCACATCGCCCGAGTTGGTCTCTTAATTTGATTGGGCTAATTTAATGACTTAAACACATGCAAAATAATATCAATCAATAAAAGACAGCATGCTAATCAATCACAAATCCATCCTAATAATAAAATAAATCAAAGAAAATAAAAAGGAAAAGAGAGAGAGAAGAGAAACCTAGGATGCTTGGATCCTAGGACGGACTTGAGCCTCAAAATGAGCGCCTACGTACCATGCAACGAAATACATGGATCAAAGTCCACGTAGTTCGAAAAGAATAAGGTTAAATCCTAATAGAGAGTTATTGTAAACCTTAGGTTTCCTTCCATAGTGATTTTCAAAGATAAAATGATTCTTAATAAAAAATCCAACAGAAGATATAAACTTTTAAAAAGGGGTGGAAAGAAGCCCTAGAGTTCACCATATCCCTTTATTAGAAAATAACCCTAGGAGGGAGAAGAGAAAAGAAAGGTTACGAAAAGTGAATTAGGGCACTTCATACCCTACTTACCTTGTGCAATTTACTCTAAGCAATATCAAGCTTAAGCCATAGTGACCTTATTTGCAATAAGGCAACTACTGCACCTGTTCGCACCCTTACACGTGCTCAAAGCATATAAAAAAGGATAACATAACAATCTGGACAGAATAGTATTAAGGCTCAAAGTCATCCACTAATCATGTTATCAACAAAAACAATGAATAAATAGAGACCTTAATGCAACCCTAATCTCATGTCATGCATAAAACCCTAAAAATCCACTACATGCATGCAAAAACTATCATAGTTATTCTATATATATCATATATATAATAACCATGAAGAAAAACAGAAAACAAAACCTATTCTATCATGCCATAGGAAACTTGTGTGAACTTAGGGTTATCGAAACCCTAATTTCACAACTATGCATTAAAACATATGAAACAACCCTAACACATGCTCAAATCATCATGAATATCATTAATATTATATGTATTAAATAACAGGAGCGTCAACTCATGACAATAATCACAGCGAATAGACTATATGAACAATGCATGATTTAAGAAGACAAAAAGAGTAACGCTTTCAAATCCTTAGTAAACTAAAGATTATCAAGCACATAGAACCATGAATCATCTTAAAATCATTCATATCATATCACAAAAGCATGGAATTAACCTAACATGTGGAGTTACAACATGCACTAGAACTATCATAGAAGAAGAAGGAGAAGGAGAAGGAGAAGACCTATATTCAGCATTCAAAAAGAGTGCTTACCTCTTGTAGAACCTCCCTTGCCTTCAAAGTCCTTGTTCTCTTGCTTGATTAGGGTTGAAAAGCCTTCTCTTGATGTCCTTCTAGCTCTCCAAACTCGTAGCTCCCTCTCTCTCTAAGTGTAAAGTGCACTTGTGGCCTCCCTATGTGCTGAATATCATGTTCTTTATATAGAGAACTGACCCCATGAACCAATGGCTAAGATTAATTCATTAAACAATGATCCTAGGGCTATTAGAGACTCTCCTGGTGCTCAAACAACTCAAACTTACACACTCCTAAGAGAAAACAAGTTGTAATGGCGGAGGAAACCGTCAAAAGAGGGAGAGAAGAGGTAGAATCCCACTTAAAGACGGATTCCCTCGGGTGACCGTCTGGGCTTGGACGGCTGACCGTCTAGCCCCAGATGGTCACCCGAGGGCTCCCATCAGGATTCCTCGGTTAGACTCCTTCGCCTTCTGGAAGTCTTTCGGGGGTCAAATTAAGTCCTATTTTGACGAAATAAAAGCCAAAACGACCGTGTTTCGAAAGGGAACACATTTTTAAGCATTTTAGGACAAAAATCCTTAACCATGGGTGCATGGTTAGGTTTTACAAAGGTGGTTAACCATGGTGCCTCACCGTTGCTAAGCTGGGTTTGTACACAAGGTCGAACCAAACGCTTTCCAAATCGAAATTTAACCTTTTAAAACATGTTTATGATGTAAATAAAGCCCGATTGAAGTTAAATGGGAATAAATTGAGTGGGTCACATGAGTCAATTTGAGCGAACCAAGAAAGGGTCTTTTAGCCAACCTGAACCGTTATGAGCCGAATTGATCTTAAACCATTAGTTCATCAAATCGAACCTATATATAGACTCTATATAACCATATGAACTCAAGGGAATGACTCGGGATTTATTCCAAAGTCAAATGGAAAATATACGGCTTAAAAGACGATTATGCCTTTAAAGTCGTAAAAGTTCTTATTGACTATCGAAATGAACTCCAAATCACTTCAAAATTCATACACATGATATTCAATGCCATAGAAACTCAATGCAAAAGACTAGACTAAAAAAGAACTCAAAATCCTACATGAAATGATGGACCCTAGTTAAGGTGACAAAAATGGGGTGTGACAGCTTCATGGTCTCCACCATAGGCTTGTTGGGCTCCACCATGCTCCTTTAGGTCCACCATGCTCCTTAGTGCACTCTCGATTACATAACATTTACATAATTTTAAAGAAAGGGATACATAAGGGGAATGTGGGGTACATAAGAGAATGATAGAGAGAGAGAAGAAGGTGGCATGCAAGCCCCAAATAAATAATACATCACCATAATAAAATTACAACTCTTGAAAATAATACAACCCATTCATAAGACGGCCAATCACAATTGGTTTAAGGGGTATAGTCCATAATCATCATCCATCCATAACCATACAATCACATTGCATAATAAAGGAAATAACTGTAAGCAATAAACATATGGGCATTCATGGTAACTCTATTGATTGGTTTTCATTAATCTCATTAATGTGTCCTAATCTTATTAGGATATGCATAAGTTCTTGAATTAATTAAGTCTTAACATTTAAGACATTTAATTTCAATTAATCAAATCAATTGAAACATTTAAAGTCCCCTAATAAAACTCTAATATCAAATATTAGGGTCTCTTTAATTAAACAAAACAATTTCATTTAATTAAAAAATTCCAGATTTTAATTTAATCCTAAATTGTGTTTTAAACCATTTAAAACATTATAAAATTAATCACCATTAATTAAATAATCAATTTTGGAATTAAATAAAATCATTTTATTAATTAATTAGTGCATTAGGGTTTCCTAAAACCCTAAACCCTAAATGCATTAACTCTAAACCCTAAGTGTAACCCTAATGCATTAAATGCCTTATGATTGGTCAATTAATGACCAATCATTTAAACCCTAGGTTTATACGGTATTAATGATTAGGATTAGGGTTTAATTAATGCCACCTAGGATATTAATTACACCTAATTAATATGCACTAATTAGGGTTTCTAAAACCCTAAACCTTAAACCTATTAAATGCCAATGATTAATTACTAAACCATTAATGATCATGATTGGTCATTAATGACCAATCATTTAACCCTAGGTTAGACACATTAATTACTAGGTTTAGTTATTAATTAATGCATTAATAGAATTAGGGTTTAATTAATATGAATTAGGGTTTCCTAAACCCTAAACCCTAGACATCATAAATGCAATTAATTATACCCTAATGATTAATAACCATGATTGGTCAATTAATGACCAATCATTAAACATTTTAATTAAGGTAATTAATAGTCAATTAGGGTTTTTAATTAATGCAATTAATGAATTAGGGTTTCATCATAAACCCTAAGGCTGCCGCCACATTAGTGGGCTGCCATGGCTTAGCAAGGCTGCCATGGATTGGCCAGGCCATGGGAGGCCATGGCCAGCAAAGGGGGACTCAAGCCAGGGTGTGGGCCAAGCCCATGGACACGTGTGGAGTGGCCAAGAGGGCTGTCTTCTTCAAAGAACATTAGGGTTTCAAGAACCCTTGCTGGCACCACCATGGGAGGACCTCCAAGGTCACAAACGTTTCTAAAACTTAATCAATTCGACTCCACCAACAAAACCAGCTTTTGTATCATGTCCCTACATGAATTACTAAGCTAATTGAAGTGGTTTGGATGATCAAATCATCCCCAATTGTTCTAAACAATTCAAGAACAGTAGGCTGTCCAGAATTTGACAGCATACTGTCCATGATCACAAATTGATTTAAAACCCAGCAAGATGATTAATTCAGGCTACCAAATTATTTTTCCTAGTATCCTACATGTCTTAGGAAACTAATAAAATTGGTTTCATGCAATTTGGAGTTCCCTAGCTCAAGATATGAACAAAACTCCATTGATGACTTTCTGCAGAAAAACAGCCTGCTGTGTTCTTCCAAGAAATCAAACTTTTTGATTCTTTATGCATCAAGACTCCTTTGATTATTAAAGAATATGATCTATACATCATATATCATCATCCTATAATGATTATTCATCAATTTTACAGAAGTATCTGATCATAACAGTAGCAAGAACCCTAGGGTTCTAAAACCCAGATTCAAACATGGTGGTCTTCTCCTTCTTCCTTCTGTTCTAGACTCATAATCCAATTATGATACATCCGAATGCTTGGGAACCCTTTCCTACCATGTCTAGAACATAACCCAAGTGGTGGCAACCATTGCCATGCTTTTGATCTCCATCAAAAACTCACAATTGTGGCTGTTACATCATTCCCGAGCAAAACTGTCTTCCCTGACAGCCTGTAGTAAAAAATTCATAACTTTCACTACAAAACTCGGATCGATGAACCGTTTATTGGGTTGTAAAGCTGATTCGAAGAGCTTTCTAACCATATATGGGTCAAAAATTTTGGAGAAGAACTCTGATTTCGGCATGCAAAACAAGATGACAATTTTTCATGACTATCATAAAAACTGTTCATCATCTTCTCCAAACTCAATCCCCATTCAACTTTTGAATAACCAGCAGCCCTAAAACTATTTTAGAAGAGGAGTAGAAGGAGAATTAACCTAGGGTTCAATAGCCCTAGGTTTTGCCATGAGAGGGAAACCATTCTAATGCATGAACATAAATTCCAGATTTATTAACCAATCAATTTACCATGAATTACAGCCCATATGCAGTTTGTATTAGGCATAACCATGGCTTTGATACCACTGTTGGGAATCAAACTAGAGAGGAAAAATACGAAGGCGGAATTTAAAATTTTCCTATGATTCCCAAACCCATGAATCTTAATTATGCTTAATACAAAAACCATAAACCTAACTACCAAGAGAGTTAGGGTACTTACAGTTGAACAAGTCTTCTCCTTTATGCTCTAAGCTTTGTCTTCTGATTGAGCAGTCCAAGTGCACTGCCTCCAACAGTATCTACACCTAGCTTGAGCAAGTTGTCCTTTCCTTCTTCTTCCTTAGGGTTGCTAGAGGTGAAGAAGAGAGAGAGAGAAAGAGAGCCTCCAAGGGAGAATTCGGCTAGCACTTGGGGAGGAGTGATTGTGATGATGTCATCACCTTATAGTGGGCATTATATAGCCCACTAATAGGGCCGGCCAAGGGGGGATTCCAAACCCTAATCTAATTTGTGTAATTACTCTTAATTACACAATTAGCCCACTAGTTTGCATCAAATACAAATTAGCCCCTTAAAGAACTTTTCTTTAATCACTTATACCCTTTCTCTCATAGACAATCAAGCTCTCTTAGCATGATCAGTGTGTGACCCATTGGGTTCACATCATCAAGTAGTAGGAACAGCACAAGTTGTGCACAATGGAACACTTTCCATTAAGGGTCTAATTGAAACTCCTTTCAATTCCCTAATTGATTATAACTCATTTATATCAATTAGGGCTTCTACTAACCATGAGTAACACCTAGCATATGGCTCATGGTGTGGTCCTTAATGAGGTGAATAGTTATTTACAAAGAACCCTTCTGTTATAGTTTGCAGGTTACAATTCCATCCTTCCATCAACACAATGTCTCCAATTGAACTAATAGGACATGGAAGTCTGTCAAGTCCCTAGTTCAATTACTTTATACTCATTCATTAATATCAACTCAATGATGAACTTATGGAAACTCCTTTCCATATTCATTCTACCATGGGCCCATGGATTTAATGAGTTATATTCAATGAATGCTGTATGAGACATTCACTCTCTTTTTCCTGAGAGTGATGGATTCCTTGTTGATCACTCACATGCCTTCACACACATAGCAGTAGGGCCAATGAACACCCTTACTGACTCCTGAATAGGATCTGCACTTAGTGTTATCAAACTTCTAAAGCTACATGTATAAGACAACCATGGTGTCTCAGGTCTAAGGATTACTTGTACCACTATAACAATGAGAAACTGATTGACAGGTAGGTTAAAACTCCATTCAGTTTATCTCATATCTTTGGTCACATTCAGTGTACCTATTCTTATAATAGGCACCCACTTGTTGGTTGTAGTGTCTCCACACAAATAGCTTGAGACTAGCTATCCTCCTATAGAGTCAACCTAACAAATGCTAGTCCTATGGTTCATTACTGTCCATCATAGTGAACCTTCAACTAGGAATGATTTAGGAGTTTAGTACAGAGATATATTTACAGTCTCAAAATTACAACCCTTTGTAATTTCATATTCTCAACTCTAACTCCATGGATATATTATGTAAATGTAAATGATGCATATAAACATAATAGAATAAGCCTTTTTATTAAATCAATAATAAATGTGACATATATAAATGAAATCAATTGATTGTTCCTAATCCCTAAACAATCATCTCCATGATTGGCTCTAGGGCATAATCCTAACATTGAATCTACCCATCAGACAGACATGGCCGATGAAAGAATTAGTGAGGGGCACTTTGACCTTGAGGCTTGCCTGAAAGCCATCATGGCCAAGCTTGACCATACCGCCGAGACATCTGATAACGTATTGAAAATGGCTCAAGAGAACCAATAGAAGATGGCGGATCTTGAACAAAATGGCTCTAAGGCCCATTCCTCGGGTATACCACATGGGGCTGGCACCGAAGAGGGACCTCAATCCAATGAGAACACCAAGACAAGGGGGGAAAGAAGCTCGAAACCTGTGGTCACCAACCTAGAAGGGGAAACCAAAAGGAAAGGTTCTAGCAGTGATTCTGCGTTAGCTAGCAAGGTAGAAGCGTTGGAGAGAACTATAAAAGGGATTCGTAGGGCCGATGATATGGTCGATGTGCGGACTTTATCTCTGTTTCCAACTGTGAACCCACGAAAAAGCACGGAGCCCACAAGGGTTTGGCAAAATGATAATAGGTATGAAAGACAACAAACAAAAAGGGAGTCGCCACCTCATTTTTTAGGGAAAAGAGGAAAACCACAAAAATGTTTTATTTTCAAAACCACATGACTCCATTAAAGGAAAAGCAAAGTCTTTGAAACCAGAAAATTGGATCCGGGGGCTAAGTTACGACATGGGAAGGTTCTGGGCAAAAGCCCATAGGCACCCACATCGCCCGAGTTGGTCTTTTAATTTGATTGGGCTAACTTAAGATCTTTTCCACTCAAATATCATCATATATCATCACAAGGCAGCATGCATATCATATATTTCATCCAATCATCTCATGCATAATCACTCAAATAAAACAAAACAAAAAGAAAAGAAAAGAAAAGAAAAAGCCTAGGATACTTGGATCCTAGAACGGACTTGAGCCTCACGAAGAGCGCCTACGTACCATGCAGCGAAATACATGGATCAAAGTCCACGTAGTTCGAAAAGAATAAGGTTACAACCTAATACAAACCTATGGTAAAAACCCTAGGTTTCCTTATTTGAAAATGTATTGATTTAATCCAAAATCGAAAACTTCCACAAGAGGAAAACTTTGATAAAAACCAGAATTTTATTAATGAAGGAAACCTTTGATTAAAACCATAGACTTGTATTAAGAAGTAACCCTATGAGGGAGAAGAGAAAAGAAAGAAAAAGAAAGGTGAATTGGGGCACCTTCAAACCCTACTTACCTGAGCGCACAAGCTCTAAACATTAGCCATTTCAGACCACAGCAGCCCTATTTGCAATAGGACAAGCATTGTACTTGTTTGCATCCTTACAAGTGCACAAAATCATGCAAAGAAAGCAATATGCAAATCTGGACAGAACCTTGACAGGGCCTAAAATTATCCATTTATCATGCAAACAACAAGAATAATGAATAACTAAGGACTCTAACTCAATCCTACATGCAATGACTCGACTAACATGCATAAAAACCTACCAAAGACACGCTAATAAGCATAAGAGACTCCAATAACATCAATAAACATGATAACAAAGCTCATTCTAATAAAAAAGATGATATTTTATGTAAAATATGCAAATAGGCCTCCCTATGGCGAGCTTTCTTAAGCGAAACTATCCTAAGATAATTTCACATAAGAAAGTCGTTATGGGGAGGTGCAATTAGCATATCCTACGTAAAATATATATACTAGAACATAATAGAAGTGATTTCATGCTTAAACACATCACAGAAGACTCTCATACAAAACCTCACTCAACGAAAAGGATAATTATCCTTAGAAAAGGATAATGTCTCCAAAAACCCTATAAAACCCACTACATGAATGCAAACCTAGCATGATTCAACCATATGCAGCATATATAGAATGACTATGATGAGCAACAGCTCAAAAAGCTAAGCTAAGCATGCTGTATAAGACCTACGCGATTTCAGGGTTATCGAAACCCTAATCTCACAACTATGCCTTAAAACCTATGAAACAACTCTAAGACATGCTCAAATTATCATGAATATCATTCATATAGCATATATTGACTAACAAGAACATCCACGCATGATAATAATCACAGCAACCTAAACATGTGAACTATGCATGATTTAAGAAGATAGAACGAATAAGGCTATCAAATCCTTGGTAAACCAGGGATTATCAAGCATATAAAGCCATGAACTATCTTAAAATCATTCATATAACATCATGTAAACATTGAATTCAATCCATAAGAAGAGCAATTGCATGCACTATAACTATCTTAGAAGGAGAAGAAGAAAGAGAAGAAGGAGAAGCAGAAATTCATGTTCAGCATTGAAGGGATAGGCTTACCTCTTGTAGACTCTTCCTTGTCTTCAAACCTCTTGTTTCTTTGCTTGCTTGGGGTTGAAGAGCCTCCTCTTGAAGTCCTTCTAGCTCTCCAAACTCGTAGCTCCCTCTCTCTCTAAGTGTAAAGTGCAATTAACCTCCCCTTATGTACTGAATATCATGTCCTTTATATAGAGAACTGATCCCCTAAACCAATGGCTAGGATTAATTCATTAAATAATGATCCTAGGGCTATTAGAGACTCTCTTGGTGCTCAAACAACTCAAACCTACACACTCCTAAGCTCAGACAAGTTGTTTTGGCGGAGGAAACCGTCAAAAGAGGGAAAGAAGAGTCAGAGTTTGACTTAAAGAAGGATTCCTCGGGTGACCAACTAGGCCTGGACGGTTAGCCGTCTGGGCTTGGACGGCTGACCGTCCAGCCCCGGACGGTTACCCGAGGGTCCTCTATTTCCGCTTCGGTTTTGACTTCTACTTGCTTCAGAAGTCCTAAAATCTTCAAATTAAGTCCGATTTTGACGAAATAAAAGCCAAAACGACCGTGTTTTGAAGGGGAACACATTTTTAGGCATTTTAGGACAAAAATCCTCAACCATGGGTGCATGGTTAGGTTTTACAAAAGTGGTTAACTATGGTGCTTTACCGTCGCTAAGCTGGGTTTGTACACGAGGTCGAACCGAATGCTTTCCCAATCGAAAATTGATCTTTCTAAACATGTTTAGGACATAAATAAAGCCCAATTGAAATTAAATGAGAGAAAATTGATTGGGTCTTATGAGTCAATTTGAGCAAACCAAGAAAGGGTCTTTTAGCCAACCCGAACCATTACGAGCCGAATTGATCTTAAACCATTAATTCATGAAATTGAACCTACATATAGACTCTATATAACCATATGAACTTGATGGGATGACTCGGGATTCATTCCAAGGTCAAATGGAAAATATACGGCTTAAAAGACGATTATGCCCTTAAAGTCGCAAAAGTTCTTATTGACCATCGAGATGAACTCCAAATCACTTCAAAATTCATAAACATGATATTCAATGCCATAGAAACTCAATGCAAAAGACTAGACTAAAAAAGGACTCAAAATCCTACATGAAATGATATGTCCTAGCTAAGGTGACAAAAATGGGGTGTGACACCAACGGCTCGTATTCCATTGCAATTCAAGATGCCGGAATTAGAAAAGTTCGATGGGACGGGTTGCCCTAAGACTCATTTGAAGATGTATGTGCGAGCAATGCACCCTCGAGGGGCCACCGATGAGATTTTAGCTCAAATGTTCCGTGAAACCTTGGCCACTTTCGCTTTGAAATGGTTCTTGTCCTTGGATGAGAATAGAACTCGGACTTGGGAAGACATATGCAATGAGTTCTCAGAGCACTATAAGTACAACACAGAGGTGGATGTTACTCGAAAGGACCTCGAAACTACCAAGCAAGGGGCTCATGAAACCATTTCTGCTTACATTACAAGGTGGAGACAAAAGGCGTCAAAAATGACGGATAGGCCAAATGAGGAGGACCAAATTCAGCTGGTGGTTAAGAACTTGCTGCCCGTGTATTACAAGCACTTATTTGCCCACTATTTCCCAAACTTCAAAGTTCTCATTGGGGCTGGCACGCAGGTTGAAGATGCTATCAATGATGGAACAATCAAAACTGAGGAAGTGAGGAGTCGCAAGACAAACTTTACTAGGAAGAACAATGCCGAGGTCAACACCATAACTCAACCCATTCAACCCTTCTCTCTCAATGATGTCAACCCACCTCGCCAATTCACTGATCTATTCATGCCACTCAAAAGAGTCTTTGAAAAGCTCATAAGCCGTGACCTATTGAAGCCACTCGACCCAAGACCTCCACCAAATCCCTTACCCAAGAACTACAACGAGAATGAGTACTGCAGGTACCACCAATCCAAAGGCCATGCCACCAATCGTTGTATTCGCCTTCGCCACCAAGTCCAAGACCTCATTGACAAGCAAGTCATCTCACCACCAACCCGTCCAAATGTCACCCGTAATCCTCTCCCATCTCACAACAACACACCCCCACCTAACACCATAAATGCCATTGGGGTTGAATCCTCTCGCCTTCACCAGCCCATAAGACAATACACTCCACTCCCCATGACCTTAACCCGTCTTTTCACCATTTGCCGCAATAACAGCCTTATCATGCCACTTCCGCTAAAGCCAAGGCCATCAACCCCTCACCAATATTGCCAATACCATCGTGCACCCGGCCATGACACCGAGGCTTGTTCTATACTAAAGAAGATTATTCAAGACCTCATTGACCAAAAGGTTTTGTTGTTGCCAAAGAAATCTATTCAACAAGAGCTGAAAGAAAGATATGAAGTAGGGGATCCTCAAGTTGGCCTATTGGGTGAGTCTTCGAGGAAATTTGATTACTATGTGTTGTACTCAAGCCCAAGTCCAATATCAGATGAGCCGATAGTCCCTACAGGTTGGGATAACTTGCCGACAGAAATGGAGAGCATTGACATGATAGAATGTGATGACTTAATGAATGACTCCGAGGAAGTCCATGACATATGGGCTAGTGATGATGAGTTGGACCATATAACCAGAGGGGGTCGCCATTTCAAGCCTCCCCACCTAGAATCTGAGAATTCGTTGGAAGATTTGAAAGGGCAAAGGCGTCCTAGCTTGCAAGAAGAAGAGGATGAGGTGCTTAGGCAGCTGAAAAAGACCAATGCCAACATCACTATTTGGGGCTTACTCATGGCCTCGCACAAGCACAGACAGACCGTGTTGAAACTGTTGAATCAGATACAAGTGCCCGTTGACACATCCCCCGAGGGTCTGGTACATTTGGTGAATCCAACTCCCAAGAACTCAACCATCGTGTTCACAGATGTGGACCTACCTAAAAGCGGGCCAAGCCATTCTCAAGCTCTCTATGTGACCGTTGACACTATGGGGAAGAGGGTTCCTACCGTCCTTATCGACAATGGGTCCGCATTGAATGTATGTCCTCTTCGAACTGCCACTGTTTTGGGTTTGGGACCCACCGATTTCACGCCATCTGGGCAGATTGTAAGAGCTTATGACAACACCCGCCGTGAAGTAATAGGGGTAGTTACTTTGCTTCTTATCATGGGACCCACTGAATTTAGGGTGGAATTCCAAGTGTTGGATGTGCCGTCATGTTTCAACTTGCTGTTGGGCCGACCTTGGATCCATCCCACTGGGGCTGTACCATCTTCACTCCATCAAAAGGTGAAGTTTCCTTACGAAGGGGCCATAGTAACACTTCAAGGGGATTATGAATTGAAACTCGCGGGCGTGCCTATATGTGAGATACAACCAAAATCAGCAGCAGTACCACTATCTGGGTTTGACTATGTCCAATGCATTGAGAAAGAGCTCGAGAAGGGTGAATTAATACCTTTGGACTTTTGCCCCATGGCAATTTGCACGTTGGTGAAATCATGAGAAGAATGAGTTTCTTTCCAGGTATGGGGCTAGGGCGTCGCCAACAAGGGATCCCTAAGTCTATTCAGAGCCATGTCACCTCATACACCTTTGGGCTAGGATATGAGCCCTCTAGAAATGATTATGCGGAAATGCTGAAGAGGAACAAGGAGAAGGTAAGAGCCAAAGCTGAGGGAAGGGTGCCGGACCTGAGGATCTCGCCATATCGACCTACTCTGAATGGTTACTTCGTTAAAGAAGGGGATGATTTTCTATATTGCGGGTTTCCAGAACCCACCTTTGACCGAGCCACCAAGATCCGAGTTCTAGGTTTTGAAATCTTCTTCACTGAATGGTATCCAATTACAGCTGAAATGGTGGAAGATGAAGCCATCAATGATGAGTTCTGGGAAAAGAAAGAAGAAGACTGGGTAGAGAACCTTGATGCAGGGGCTATGACTGAAATGTTCCAAGACATGATCCTCACCGTGGAAGACTCGACCATTGAAGAACTCCAGGGTTCGTCCATTAGCCATGCTACCATGCCACTCCTGAATTGGTACCTTGAATGTGGTGTCATTGCGGAGATCCATGAAGAAGAAGACCTTGGCCTACCTGATAGCAGCTTGTAGGTGTCTTAGTTTAGTAATATTTCCCTAATTCAATAAGATGTATTGTGAGCATCGTGTCCTGAACCACGCCGGCTCGGGAGTACGCCACTAGCCAGGAGGGCTAGCGCGGAGAAGAGTCGCCACCCGATTTGGTTTCGGGAACCAATTTGACCCCTAGCAAGGGTCTTATCCGTCATAACCAGAGAATTTAGGGTTCGGAGTTAGGGTACGTTGTTGGGAAGGTGTTAGGCACCCAACAACGCCCGGCCGAAGCCGGCCCCCACACGTGTTTTGTTGGATTTAATTAACAAGAATTATCAATTGGATTTAACCCTATTCATGCGATATGCAATTTAATCCAAATGATATCACGCAATGATGGCAAATAAATAAATAAATAAATGAATTATACAAAGAATCAATATAATAAAAGGGCTAATCTAAAGAATGATACAAAAATAAAGAAAGAGTCAAATAAAGAAAGAAGTAAATGAATAGACAAAAAATAAAAGTATGAGAGGAAATAATCTACTAATAATGAAAGAGAAACAAATAAGTAAAGAAATAATGAAAGAGAAGCAAATAAGTAAGGAAGAAAATAAAAATAAATAAAGGAATGGTTTAAATAAAGAACTAATCTAGAGAAAGAAATAAATAAAATATGGAACTAATCTAAATAAAGAAATGATAATAAAAGAAGATTGACACAAAGAAAGAAAGCTATGTGAGGGATAAACAAATATGGTAATAACCTAAACTAGGGAATAGACAAAATATGGAATCAAATATGTATGAAATGAATAATATAGAATAAAATAAATATAATAAAAGAGTCAACCGATCATGCAAAGGAAGTGCGTACGCACAACCGTAAAGTGCGTACGCACTTTTGATTTGTGCGTACGTACATTCTACTCACGGGACCCCGAAACTAATGATATACTTTCACAACTAATAAAATATGTAAATATATAGAAGAACTACGATAATCAAGTCCTAAATCTATATGCACACAACTAGAAAGATTAAAATGATAAAAATAAAATTAACAAGGGATGGGAATAAATTAAAATGAACTAAGAAAAAGAAATCTTAATCTAACAAATGAAAATACATATGTAGAGATGGATACGCCTATTCTACTATGCAGTTACATAAATTAATCGATGAAGAAAATTACTAATCATGTGGAAGACGAAATAAATAAAAATCAAAAGAGAAAACTAAATAAATAAATTTACTAAAAAAAATGAGAAATAACTACACAATCATGGGAGAAAGAGAAGCATGTCCGGACATTCAAAAATAATAACCAGCTATCTCAAATAATGGAGAAAGAGATGGAAAAGTAAGCGTTACCCTCAGGTTGGGCGATATGTAGGATGAAACTTTGATGAACTCTCTCCTTCAAGTCTTCGTGATCACAGCTGTCCTTCTCTCTCTAAGCTTCTAGGTTTGTAGGAATGGTGGCTAGGGCTTTTAGAAGTGGTGGCTAGGGAATGGTTTAGAGAATGGTGATGGCTAGAGAATCGTTGAGAGAACGGTGATGGCTAGAGAATCGTTGAGTCCCCTTTCCCGGTTGAAAGTGTTGTATTTATAGAGGCAGTATTAGGGTTTTGGAGGGGCTAGGTTAGGGTTTCTGGCTTCTCTAGCCGTCACAAGGTGGCTACAAAGTAGGTCAAACCTTCATAAGGTAACAAGGGGAATACCAAAATGAAGGGAAAAAATCCAGATTTAGGAGTTAATGTGCGTACGCACAATTGAAAGGTGTGTACGCACAACTGAATCGCACGTACGTACAAATATTGATTGTGGGCTTTTACGGGTTGGGCTACGATTGCGATCATGTCGGCTCTTTAAGGATCATTCATCAATTATTTCAAACTAGATCACCCTTCATCACTGGGCTTAAAGGAATGGACTTGAAATGTTTAGGCGGTGCAAAATTGGGTGTCAACAGTTGCCCCTTCTTTCAGTTCCATTCACGGAGTGATTGGAATTGGAAGACTAGAATGCAAACCACTTTGACTGACTAGCATTTCAAGGCGCATGAACAAATGCTGATGCATGCATGGATGGAAATAGAATCAGGTATTACCTTACAACCTTATCCCTGTCCTTGGGGATACACGAGAAAATATTAGTTATAGAAATAAACATCAGTGATTGAAAACTTTACCCCTTTCCCTGTGGATAAAGGTCTGATCCCTTTTCCTATGGACCAGAAACAATCATAGAGATTTTATCCTTTTCCTGTGGATAAAAACACGATCCGTTTCCCTGTGGATCATAAATAAGCATAGAAATTTTATCCTTTTCCCTGTGGATAAAAGCACGATCCTTTTTCCTGTGGATCATAAACAATCATAAAAGACCCCTTTTCCTATGGGTCACAAATATAGAAGATCCCTTTCCCTGTGGATCACAAGCAAATATAGAAGATCCCTTTTCCTGTGGATCACAAATAGTCATAGAAGACCCCTTTTCCTGTGGGTCACAAATAGAGAAGATCCCTTTTCCTGTGGATCACAAGCAAATATAGAAGATCCCTTTTCCCGTGGATCAATCATAAAAATAGTGATAAAGTGCCCCTAAAGGTGAGTAAGAATTCTATCTAGAACTCAAACCCAAAGGTGTCCATCTGGACAAGCAGGAACTCTATCTAGAGTTCAAACCCAAAAACAGTGATAAATTGCCCCTCAAGGCGAGTAAGAATTCTATCTAGATTCAAACTCAAAGGTGTCCATTTGGACAAGCAAGAACCCTATTTAGAGTTCAAACCCAAAAACAGTGATAAATTGCCCCTCAAGGCGAGTAAGAATTCTATCTAGATTCAAACTCAAAGGTGTCCATCTGGACAAGCAGGAACCCTATCTAGAGTTCAAACCCAAAAACAGTGATAAATTGCCCTTCAAGGCGAGTAAGAATTCTATCTAGAATTCTAATCCAACATCTATAAATGCGACAGACCAGCTAAGTAGTTAACAGAGGATATCTTTCATAGGGGATGCATACGAAAACATGAAATCACTCAAATGTATATGGATGCAAACCTATTTCAAGGATGAATGACAAGAAACCACTTACGGAGTCAAAGTCAACCGACGAAAATGAATGACAATAGATGAGGACTCTCCCAAGACATGATAAAGAGGAAGCTGATTTATGAAATCACCACGGATAATCTTTGAAATGTTCTTTTAATCTGGAACACATCCCTCACAAGGTTCACCTTGCCCCTTGCTTGAAATTGTTCATTCATCATTTTCTTCATTTTATTTTTTTTTCTTGTATTTTATTTTATTTTATTTTTTTTCTCCATGCCCTAACTTTTGCCTAGGTCGCCCTTACGGGTTTTCAACCTAGCGGGCGTTCCCTCCTTATTCTTCCTTCAACTCAAACCTGTGTGATGATTACCATCCATATGGAGACATATCAACACCCGCAAAGGATTATTTTCACCATCACAATCATATCTTTCCACTGGCATTGAACTGCTTAAGACTTTCTTTCATGGCATAGAAAACATTAACAAAGTTCCAATCTTCCTTTTGAATCATCAATGGTTTAATCTTCTAACACATGAGTCTTTTGGCACATGCCCCTTGCATGAACAATGATGTGGCTGCACCTCTAAAGGTTGCCTACGTACCCAAGAAGGGATCAAGCCATACGTAGTTCATCAATACTTGGACAACTTCAATCAATCGGAGAGGGCTTTCTTTTGGACTGTAATGTAGGCTAAGGTTTCTAGGCTTATGAAAGAAGGGATAATAAAGGCTCAAGATTGATTTCCATGGGTTCCTATCTGTCAAGGATTACTGTTCACTTCACTTGCCAACTTGGCATTTCATTTGCTATCTTACTTTGGCATCTTTCTTTTCTTTTTTTTTTCTTTTTTTTTTCTTTCATTTTTTTCATTTTTTTTTCTATTTTTTTTTTCATTTTTTTTCATTTCTCTTTTTTTTTTTTTTCTATACACCACCCCCTTTTGCTCAAACAAACATCTCTTCCAAATTTGCCCCTAGTGTAGGGGGTAATCCTTAACACAAAGGTATCAAAAAAAGGAAATTACTCAGGCTCAAAAGGGTTAGCAAGGGATTTTTCTTTTCTTTTGAAGTATAGCAGAAATGATGGCCTCTCTTCATTTTGATTTCCATTGTTCGCAGTTCAAGCATTAAAAGGGCAAATATATCCACTCATGTGCTAGAAAAGCAAACCACATAAAATTCTTGAGAAAGCAAGCAATAAAGTAATGCAAACCATTCATTAACAACCATACCAAAATAATTGTCTCAAAGTAATTGCTCTAAACCATAAAAATTCATCCAACATAAACCAATTATTCAAAAATGGAAACTAAGATAAAGAAACCATGTGCGACTGCAATAATCTTTCAAATCCACTGTGCCCCATCCCCATTTGGAGGTGGCGTGGCATGATAGTCTGGGAGTGGATTTGTCAATATATTAGGTGCTCCCGGTTTAGGAAGTTTCCCCGAATCAATCATGTCCTGAATGGTATGGCGAAGACGACCGCACTTATCAGTGTGATGGCCATGACTCTGGTGAAAATCACAGTACTCATTCTCATCGTAGTTAGGTGCTGACTTGTTGATAGGAGTAGGATCTAGTGGCTTCAGTCTTCCTCTTTTCACCAAATTTCGAAGGGCTGTAGATAGGGACACACCAAGTGGAAAGAATTGTCTAGGTCCACTATGAGGATTAACAGCATTTACCTCATTCGGCTTGCTACCATTACTTGCACTCGAGCTGCCAAATCCGTATGCACGTTTCTTCCCATCATTTTTGTCAATCAACCCACTATCCATACCATCTTCAACTTGTATGCCAGCATCATACAAATCCTCAAAAGTCTTCAATGGGATAGGCATTAATGGTCTTCCGAAAGCCGGCAGAAGATTCTTTACAATCATGCGCACCTGATCCTTCTCAGTTGGACGATTGGGCATTTTAACAGCTTTGGCCCTCCACCTTGTCAAGAACTCAGAGAATGTCTCATTACTCTTCTGCTTAGTGGTCTCTAAATCTCGCAGAGTGACATCAAGTTGGACATTGTAGTTATAATGGTGCACAAACTCCATAGCCAGCTCTTTCCAGTCCCGGGTCTTCGCATTGTTCAAGGAAAGGTACCAATTCATAGCATCGCCATTGAGAGTTCTAGGGAAACAGTGCACAATTTGCTCCTCAGAAAGCCCCATAGGTTTCATTGCTAGAATGTACTGTTTCAGGTGATTGCGAGGATTACCAGTCCCATCGAACACATCCATCTTTGGCATTTTGAATTTTTGCGGTAATTGGACATTCGGGAATGGGCATAATTCATCCATATCTAGCATGTACTCTTCAACACCTTGGGATCTCCTCAAAATAGTCTTCATTTTTTCTACCTCATCAGAAATGTCTTGCACCTCTCTCTTTTTAGCTTTCTTCTCGGCCTCAGATTCCTTCTTAGCTTCAGCTTCTTTCTTCCTAACCTCAGCTTCCTTCTTCTTAAGGTAGTCTTCATGGTCTTTTTCATCAAAAATAAAATCCTCATTCTCTTTCCCAGTCTCAGCTGTCTGTTTACCTTCAATCTTTTGGAGTCTTTTCAAAATAGGCGCCATTGATCTTTCCATCATCTTTGCTATCATTTCTTCCAGCTTCTTCACCAAATCTTGTTCAGCGTCCATTTCAGTGGTTTTTGACGTTTCTGCTCTTTCTAACCTTCCAAATGAATTACGAACCCAAGCAATGATTGGTTATTCCTGCAAGGAATGTGTTTATCCTTATAAAAGCCATTTACTTTGATTATTCATGATGATTCCATATCAATTTCCAACCAAACATGCCCCTAGAATAAGATGAGGATAAACAAGGACTAAAGGGTTGAACCAAAGGGAGAACTTAGATAGACTCAAGATGAGGCACAACAAAAGAAAATACCTAAGAAGGGAAAATGAAAATGAACCTAGACTCCTAAAATGATGACTAAAAACCTAGACAAGAGACATGGTGACAACATACAACACTAAAAAAGAAAAGATGTAAACCCTACAATGAATGGGCTTAATGCACCTATAATGGACCAACAACAAGACCATATGAAAAAGAAAGAAGACTCAACTAACCCTAATACCCCTAAAATGAAAGATTCTAATGAATGAGATGCCCCTAGAAAAAAAAGAGATGGACCTAAAACCATAAGAGAAAGCCCAACATGAAACCAAGGATACCACATTGGGTTCAACCAACCAAAGTCTATTCATTTTTTGCATCTAGGCCCGTTACAATATCCACACATTCTTCCACTCTCATTTGGATCCAAGCCCATATTTTCTTTTTCTTTCCTTTTCTTTTTCCTTTTTTTTTTTTTTTTTTTTTAAATTTTTTTTCGACTTGGACCCAATTACAAGATCACACACCTCACCCCTCAATTGGGCCTAGACTTGAAAAAGAGAATAGACAATGATGGGCCTTGCTCCTAAGTCTAAACATTATGGGCCTAATATACAAATGGAACATGACATGCATAATGACACACATTCAATCAAGGCTATGCAATGGTCAATGGGGGACACTAGTGTGGTCGATCAATTAGGGTTTCTTCTTCTTCAAGGGTCACCCAGGCTAGGGTGCTCAAAGAGCAACCCGTTAACGTACTCACTAGCTTATTACAGGCTAGTGGCACAGGCCATGGGTTGATGGTGCTGAGCCGAGTTGCCCATAAGATCGAGTGGATCCCGGGTCTCTAATCAGACTTCCATCGAGGGGTAATAAAGTGCCAAGATCGTGCGCGTGTGTACAATTTGGTCTCACCCAATTAAAATTTCTAATTAATTAAAGCCAACAAACACTTTGGAGTCTAACTCTCTATCCCCAGTGGAGTCGCCATTGTGAGTACCGTGTCCTGAACCACGCCGGCTCGGGAGTACGCCACTAGCCAGGAGGGCTAGCGCGGAGAAGAGTCGCCACCCGATTTGGTTTCGAGAACCAATTTGACCCCTAACAAGGGTCTTATCCGTCATAACCAGAGAATTTAGGGTTCGGAGTTAGGGTACGTTGTTGGGAAGGTGTTAGGCACCCAACAACGCCCGGCCGAAGCCGGCCCCCACACGTGTTTTGTTGGCTTTAATTAACAAGAATTATCAATTGGATTTAACCCTATTCATGCGATATGCAATTTAATCCAAATGATATCACGCAATGATGGCAAATAAATAAATAAATAAATGAATTATACAAAGAATCAATATAATAAAAGGGCTAATCTAAAGAATGATACAAAAATAAAGAAAGAGTCAAATAAAGAAAGAAGTAAATGAATAGACAAAAAATAAAAGTATGAGAGGAAATAATCTACTAATAATGAAAGAGAAACAAATAAGTAAAGAAACAAGCAAATAAGTAAGGAAGAAAATAAAAATAAATAAAGGAATGGTTTAAATAAAGAACTAATCTAGAGAAAGAAATAAATAAAATATGGAACTAATCTAAATAAAGAAATGATAATAAAAGAAGATTGACACAAAGAAAGAAAGCTATGTGAGGGATAAACAAATATGGTAATAACCTAAACTAGGGAATAGACAAAATATGGAATCAAATATGTATGGAATGAATAATATAGAATAAAATAAATATAATAAAAGAGTCAACCGATCATGCAAAGGAAGTGCGTACGCACAACCGTAAAGTGCGTACGCACTTTTGATTTGTGCGTACGTACATTCTACTCACGGGACCCCGAAACTAATGATATACTTTCACAACTAATAAAATATGTAAATATATAGAAGAACTACGATAATCAAGTCCTAAATCTATATGCACACAACTAGAAAGATTAAAATGATAAAAATAAAATTAAAAAGGGATGGGAATAAATTAAAATGAACTAAGAAAAAGAAATCTTAATCTAACAAATGAAAATACATATGTAGAGATGGATACGCCTATTCTACTATGCAGTTACATAAATTAATCGATGTAGAAAATTACTAATCATGTGGAAGACGAAATAAATAAAAATCAAAAGAGAAAACTAAATAAATAAATTTACTAAAAAAATGAGAAATAACTACACAATCATGGGAGAAAGAGAAGCATGTCCGGACATTCAAAAATAATAACCAGCTATCTCAAATAATGGAGAAAGAGATGGAAAAGTAAGCGTTACCCTCAGGTTGGGCGATATGTAGGATGAAACTTTGATGAACTCTCTCCTTCAAGTCTTCGTGATCACAGCCGTCCTTCTCTCTCTAAGCTTCTAGGTTTGTAGGAATGGTGGCTAGGGTTTTTAGAAGTGGTGGCTAGGGAATGGTTTAGAGAATGGTGATGGCTAGAGAATCGTTGAGAGAATGGTGATGGCTAGAGAATCGTTGAGTCCCCTTTCCCGGTTGAAAGTGCTGTATTTATAGAGGCAGTATTAGGGTTTTGGAGGAGCTAGGTTAGGGTTTCTGGCTTCTCTAGCCGTCACAAGGTGGCTACAAAGTAGGTCAAACCTTCATAAGGTAACAAGGGGAATACCAAAATGAAGGGAAAAAATCCGGATTTAGGAGTTAATGTGCGTACGCACAATTGAAAGGTGCGTACGCACAACTGAATCGCACGTACGTACAAATATTGATTGTGGGCTTTTACGGGTTGGGCTACGATTGCGATCATGTCGGCTCTTTAAGGATCATTCATCAATTATTTCAAACTAGATCACCCTTCATCACTGGGCTTAAAGGAATGGACTTGAAATGTTTAGGCGGTGCAAAATTGGGTGTCAACATGTATCTACTTAACTCACTTTGTCGAGTCATAGTATTGATGTAGATTTATTTGTTTTCCTTCTTTTGTGTGTCATTCCTACTATTCCTAGTCAATAAAGTGTGCTTTCTTTCTCTATATATGCAGTGTCTCTTTTCTCTCCTCTATGGATATTTATGGCATGGATATAGATCCTAGGAACGATGTCCCCCCGGAGCTCGTTGAGCAAAGGAAAAGGGGCGTCACCGAACCTAATATGGATGAATTGGAATCAATCAACTTAGGGACGAATGAATTGCCAAAAATAGTTAAAATTGGGAAAACCCTCTCCCCCGTTGAAAAAGAAAAGATGATCTTTCTCTTGAAAGCCAACGTTATGGCTTTTACATGGTCTTATGAAGACATGCCTGGCATTGACCTCGATATTGTGCAACACTATATCCCCACTAATTCCCTAAAGAAGCCGGTAAAGCAGAAACTCAGAAGATTAAAACTAGAATGGGCTCTAAAAGTAAAAGAAGGGGTAACTAAACAACTAGATGTGGGTTTCCTCCAAGTTATGGAGTACCCCGAGTGGTTGTCGAATATAGTGCCTATGCCTAAAAAAGATGGGAAAGTGAGGATGTGTGTCGATTTCCGAGATCTCGACGCCGCGAGCCCTAAGGATGACTTTCCTTTACCCCATATCGACGTGTTGGTGGACAGTACAGTGGGACATGCACTCCTCTCCTTCATGGACGGATTCTCCGGGTATAACCAGATAAAGATGGCGCCTCAAGACATG
>JBBPBK010000160.1:0-13160 GCA_039720395.1 Liquidambar formosana | reverse complement strand
TCAATTCCCAGATGAGGACGTGCTAGAGATTGGTAGAAAAACTTGGAGAGTATACTTCGATGGGGCAGCCAATAAGAAAGGTTATGGGATAGGAGTCCTGCTGGTCTCACCCAAAGAGGCATTTACACCGTTAGCGGTCAAGTTGGGGTTCGAAGCTACCAACAACATTGCTGAGTATGAGGCCTGTATCCTAGCACTGGAAGCGGCACTTGAATTAGGGATCAAAGAATTGGAAGTGTTCGGGGACTCAACACTAATCATTTGCCAGATAAAAGGGGAATGGAAAACTCGAGATGAGAAATTGTTGCCTTACCATGCCTACCTGGAAGCTCTAACCAAGGAGTTCTCAGAGATAGAGTTCAACTACCTTTCAAGAAACAAGAACCAGTTCGCCGATGCCTTGGCGACCCTAGCATCCATGGTGGAGATACCTGAAGGGGGAAATGTGAAGCCGTTGGTGATAGAATGCCGAGACAAGCCTGTGTACTGTTGTGCAATCCGAGGAGGAGAGGTAAATGATGGCCACCCGTAGTTCCATGACATAATGAAGTTCATTGAAGAAAGGGAGTACCCAGAAGGAGCATCTCGCATTGATAGAAAAACCCTAAGGCGATTGGCAAGTCACTATGTACTTTGTGGAGGAAAGCTATATCGAAGGTCATACGACGGGATCCACCTGTTGTGTGTCACCGAGGAGGAAGCCGAGCATCTGATTAAAGAAATCCATGAAGGAACAGGGGCTCCGCACATGAACGGCTATATGTTGGCTAAGAAAATCATGAGGCTAGGCTATTATTGGTCCACCATGGAAAGAGACTGCCACGCACATGTCAAGAAGTGCCACAAATGCCAACTATTCGCCAGTGGACAACATTTGCCTTCTATGCCTTTAACGAGTATGTCATCACCTTGGCCATTCGCGGTATGGGGATTAGATATCATCGGACAGATCAAGCCAAAGGCATCAAATGGGCATGAATACATCCTGGTCGCCATCGACTACTTCACTAAGTGGGTGGAAGCAGCGTCCTTCAAGACCTTGAATTCCAAGAAGGTAGCACAGTTCATACAACACAGCATCATCTATCGATATGGGGTACCGCATGAAGTTATCTCAGACAATGGCCAGCACTTTCAGAAAGAAACCCATGAGCTCTTGCAAAAGTACAGCATAGTTCACCATCTGTCATCACCATACCGTCCTCAGACTAATGGAGCGGTGGAAGCAGCTAACAAGAACATCAAGAAGATACTACAGAAGACTGCGGACTCACACACAGACTGGCATGAGAAGTTGCCATTGGCTCTATGGGGTTACAGAACATCAATAAGGTCGTCAACAGGGGCTACCCCTTATTCTCTAGTTTATGGAATGGAGGCCGTGTTGCCAGTTGAATTGGAAGTTCCTTCACTAAGAGTTGCCGTGGAGAGCCAGATAACAGAAGTGGACTGGGTTAAGAGCCGCTATGATGAGTTAGCTTTGCTGGATGAAAGGCGTTTAAGGGCGCTGTATCATGTTCAGGGGTATCAACGGAGAGTTGCCAGAGCATTCAACAAGCATGTCAAAGATCGAGGTCTAAAGAAAGGGGATGTAGTGCTGAAAGAAATCAGAGCTCCAGTGTTCGATCCGCGGGGAAAATTCAAGCCAAGTTGGGGTGAGCCATACATTATCAAAGAGATATTGCCAGCAAGGGCTGTTCGCCTCATGGATTTAGATGGAATTGAGTTCGCTCGTCCAACTAATTTGGATCAATTGAAGAAATATCATGTTTGAAGCCTGCTAGGTTGAAAACCCGTAAGGGCGGCCTAGGCAAAAGTTAAGGCATAAGAACTACGTAAGACCTGATTCTCCATTCAAAAACAAAAAAAAAAAAACAAAACAAAAAAAAAAAGAAGAAAAAAAACCATGGAGATACGTAAGCAACCCATAAAGTTACCTTGGGTGCGGTCTAAATCAAACAAGAAAATCCCAAATTTGATTTATTATTGGCAATTTATTCAAAACTAAAATTGATTGACATAGCAATTCATTGGTATTAAGTAAAAGAACTATAAATATGCCATAAATATCCTATTCTATTGAGTCTTCAGTTTTTCTTGGGCTTCTTTGCAGCTCGCTCTTCAGCTTTCTTCTTCTCTCTTTCATGTCTTCTTTTCTTCCTCAAGTCATATTCATAAGCTGCTGTCACTGCTTCCATAATATCTTCTCTGCAAGGTCCAAGTTCATTGTTCTTGATAAGTCCAAAAATCCTTTCTCTTCGAGTAGTCTCTCTCTCACCCAAATTACTTTTCAACCATTCCTTATACTCTGAGCTCATCATATACGGACCATCAGTATTCGTAACTTGGGTTAGTATCAACTTGCTAGGCCATCGGTCCTTCGCCCAAGTCAGTACAGAAAGACCCGCGGGCACCACAGGATAGTCACCTTTCAAGGAAGTAGGTATGGTTTGCATGGCACCCATCTGACGAAGAACCCTTGAAGGCCAATAGAAAGAAGTAGACCTCAGTCCTATGAGTCTCACCATGGCACATCCAGAAGTCCGTAGAAGCACCTGGTCACTGCAGCCCCATATGAATACAAACCACTTGACACTCCTCCAAGAAAGGGTTTGGAAGTAACCTAGCCAATCTCTCAATGAAAATTGCCCAGGTAGTTCAATGCGGCGAAGGCAGTAATGCTAGGGCTTGTATGGTGTAATGGCAACTGGTGACAAGAAATTCAGTCTTTCAAACAACCACATCTGCAGTAGAATGGGGCTACCTCCTAAAGGAACCTTTGGGTCCTCATGAGTTTTATCCAAACCATTCAGGGTTTCAGCTAGCACCATGGGAATCAAGTTATGGCCCTTGGCAAGGAGAGGAATCAAGTCACAGATTTGAATGGGAACATGTGGAGTACCAGTGGAAATAAGAAAACGACCAATGAGGCAAAAGGCAAGAGCATGCTTAATAGGAAAGGTAAAATTCAGAATACCTTTACTATCATAAGCTAAAAAAGAGGTTGCCAATTTCATCAAGTCTACCATATGGTCCTTTACAAACGTAGAGGCATATTGTGGGTGAATCCCAAGTAGATTGGAGAAAGAAGTAAGAAAGCTTGGGCGAGGAGTAGGGAGAATGAAAGGACCTACCGTTGAAACTCCATACAATGCACAGAATTCCTCCATGGTTGGGCACAGTTCTTCATAGTTGAAGCGGAACACATGAACTTGAGGATCCCAAAAATATGTAGCAGCAGTCAAGAGGTTCGTTTCAAGCCTCACATGCCTCAAGGAGAGCAATGGATCCAAGCCAAAGCACTTGAACTCAGATTTTGCTTCAGCACTCATAACTCTCAAAAACCCTCCTAAAAATTTGTCTAGAGCCTCCATAATTTCTAATGAATGAATACAAGTAGGTTTAGGAACCTCTTGGATGTGTTTTTATAGGGAAAAGGTCACAAATCCAAGTTCAAATAGGAAAAAACCCATCAGAATAGGAAGTTTCCTATTCAAAGTGGGATTTCCGCTTTGAGCTCGGGTAACCACCCAGGCCTGGGCGGCTAGCCTCCCGAGGCCTGGTGGTCACCCAAGCCACTTTGTTTTGGTTTTGCTTCTCGCTTTGTCTCGCCTTGACGCGTGATCAAACCTCCTTCCAAATGTGATATTCAACACTTTTTGAGCTTAAAATCAATCAAATTCCATCTTGAAATCAATTCCTTGAATTGATTTTATGTTCAAAAGGGTTGAATATATTTCCCCTGTGTCATGCCAACTCAAGTGACAATGTGTTAAGTCACTTTCCTCTTGCACCATGCCTGTTCAATCTTGATAAATTGATCATATATCCTCATTTCAAATCTTGATTTTTCATCCCACTTGGTTGAATATACTCATCACTTGAATATATTCTTCCATTTCAAAAGTGTATTCACTCTTTGAATATGCTTCTCGGTTTCAAATTCTCATTCCCTATCCTACTTGGTTGAATATATTCATCACTTGAATATATTTTTCCATTTCAAAAGTGTATTCACCCTTTGAATATGCTTTTCAGTTTCAAATTCTCATTTTCTATCATACTTGGTTGAATATATTCATCACTTGAATATATTCTTCCATTTCAAAAGCATGTTCGCCCATTGAATATGCTTCCTAGTTTCAGATCCTCATTATCACTTACTTGGTTAAATATATTCATCACTTGAATATATTTCTCCATTTCAATGGTATGTTCATCACTTAAACATACTTCTCAGATATTTTGTCACTTACTTGGTTAAGTATATCCATCACTTGGGTACACTTCTCCATTTCAATGGTATGTTCATCACTTGAACATACTTCTCAGATCATTTGTCACTTACTTAGTTAAGTATATCCACCACTTGGGTATATTTTTTCCATTTCAATGGTATACTCATCACTTGAGTATACTTCTCAGATATTTTGCCACTTACTTGGTTAAGTATATCCATCGCTTGGGTATATTTCTCCATTTCAATGGTATGTTCATCACTTGAACATACTTCTCAGAATATTTGTCACTTACTTGGTTAAATATATTCATGACTAGAATATATTTCTCCATTTCAATGGTGTACTCATCACTTGAGTACACTTCTCAGATTATTCTCTATCTTACTTGCTTAAGTATATCCATCGCTTGGATATATTTCTCTATTTCAATGGTATGTTTATCACTTAAACATACTTGTCACTTACTTGGTTAAATATAACCATCACTTGGATATATTTCTCTATTTCAATGGTATGTTTATCACTTAAACATACTTGTCACTTACTTGGTTAAGTATATTCGTGACTAGAATATATTTCTCCATTTCAATGGTGTACTCATCACTTGAGTACACTTCTCAGATTATTCTTATCTTACTTGGTTAAATATATCCGTCGTTTGGATATATTTCTCCATCTCAATGGTATGCTCATCACTTGAGTGTACTTCTCAGCTTACTTGGTTAAATATATCCATCACTTGGATACATTTCTCCATTTCAAAAGTATGTTCATCACTTGAACGTACTTCTCAGTCTTTTTCAATCATTGAGTATACTCATCACTTGAGTATATTTCTCAGCATCTTTTTCATCACTTGGTTAAATATGTTCGTGACCTGAATATATTTCTCCATTTCAAAAGTACACTCATCACTTGAATACACCTCTCAGATTATTCTTATCCTACTTGGTTAAAGATATCCATCGCTTGGATATATTTCTCCATTTCAATGGTATGCTCACCACTTGAGTATACTTCTCAGATTTCATTCTCAGATTACTTGGTTAAATATATTCGTGACCTGAATATATTTCTCCATTTCAGTGGTATACTCATCACTTGAGTATACTTCTCAGATATTTTGTCACTTACTTGGTTAAGTATATCCATCGCTTGGATATATTTCTCCATTTCAAAGGTATGTTCATCACTTGAATGTACTTTTCAGATCTCATTCTCATCACTTGGTTAAATATATTCGTGACTAGAATATATTTCTCCATTTCAAAAGTATGTTCATTCGTAGTGGCTTGAATATGCTTCTCTTGACAATCATCAACCCCCAGTGGTTTAAGTATACTCATGACTTGAGTACACTTCCTTATTTCAGTCTCAGGTTTTCAACCTCCCATCATTGTTGGTATCAGTGTGTGATTTCTCCGGGCTTTTTGGCCAAAAATGGGTTGTTCTTTATCATTGGTTCACAAGTGTAACTTGTTCGCCAATGAGGGGCTTCTGTCACACCCCATTTTTGCACCACCTTACTAGGGCTCATCATTTCATGCATGTTTTTGTTTTGTTTTTGAGTCTAGTCACTTGCATTAGTTTTCTAGAGTCACAAGGACAATGGATATGAATTTTGGTTCAAATTGGAGTTAATCTTGAGGGATAATAAGAGCTTTTGTGACTTGAGGGGCATAATCGTCTTTTAAGTCCCAAACTTTTCATTTGACCTTGGAATGATCTCCAAATTGTTAATTGGAGTTCATATGGATGCATATGAGGTATTTCTAGGTTCAATTTTGTACCGGTTGTCATCTTAAGTCCCGTGGCCCTGATGATGAGTTTAGTGTGGTTATTTACGGATTATCCTTGAAGAATTAGTGGGAATCACAGCATGAGATTTTTGGTTAAAATGAAAAGAAAATTATTTTATTAAATTAGCCATTTTTATCATGACACTAACACGTGTACGTATGTGATGAGTGTGTGTACGCACATACGATACATGTGCATGCGTGTTAGCGGTCAGTCTCCCAATTTTTATAAAAGACAATTTCCTTTTCCTATTCAGATTAGAAGTCTTTTATCATTATAAAATACCTTTTGATTATTCTCCAAGGAAACCTAGTCCAGGAAGGAAAGGGAAACTCCAGATTTCAGCTATAAATACTCTCTTAATGTCTTTAAACAAGGGGAGAGGAGAAGAGGGTTTGGAGGGAGTGAAATTCGTCATAATTCAGCAGCAGATTTTCTGAAAACCAGCAGTCGTATTTTAATCATAACTTTTTCATCTGAAGTCAGAATTTGATGAAATTAGTCTTGTTAGAAAGATAATTCAATTCTCTACAACTTTGTATTTCACAAGCTTTGTCCAAATCCAACGTTTTCATACCCAAAAACGCGATTGAAGTTGCTGCTGCTGCAAAGTGACGAAAATCACTTTTCTTTTCTCTTGTTCTCTTTTTGTTTTCTATTTTCTTTTCAAAGTTGAGTGAGTTTTGATCTCTTTGCTGTGATACCACTTTGACAAAGAGGAGGATTCGTGTTGGTTTGATTCACTCTAAAGACCTAAGGAGCCACGAACAATTACAAACACAAAGGAAGGCCCTTCCTAAGGTATTCTCCTTCTCTATTCAAGCTTAAACTAGGTTTTCATATGGGTTAGGCTTATTGCATGTTAAAGGTAACTTTTTTATCATGTATTAACACTCTAGCTAGTTAATATACATGGAATATCTATTGTTTATCTACTGTTTAGCATGTTTTAGGGCTGTCCTTTAGGTTTTTAATGCATAGTTATGATTCTTGTGCTCCTGTTTGTCCTTGTACTAGGATTAGTATCATTGCATGTTAGAGTTAGGATTTTCATCATGTTATATTGCTTTAGTTAGTTAATATGCATGATTTAATTTCTGTTTAGTTTGGTTTTAGCATGATTAAAGTATGTCTTGTGAGTTTTTAAGCATATTTGTGAGTTTAGGGTTTTAGAATCATTGTTTTGTGTTTGTTTTCATATAGCATGATAAAGTAGACTTTTTTATTGGTTTTTCTTCGTGTTTGCTGTATATGTTTTTCATATGGAGTAAACATGATAGTTTTGCATGCATGTTAGTATGTTTTAGGGTTTTTATGCATGATATGGTTCTAGGAATATGTTAGGACTTATTATTGTTCGCTGTTTTTGCTATTGGCATGCTTAGTGGATGATTTTAGGTCATAATACTATTCTGTCCAGATTTGCATGTTAGTGTTTTTGCATGGTTTTGAGCACTTGTAAGGGTGCAAATAGGTGTGGTATTTGTCCTATGGCAAATAGGGCTGCTTATGTCTGAAATGGCTAAATGCTTGGAGCTAATTGCGCTCAGGTAAATGGGTGTGAAGGTGCCCCAATTCACCTTTCTTCTTAACTCATTCTCTTCTCCCTATCTAGGGTTAATTTTTAATATGATCCTATGGTTTAATTAGAGGTTTCCTTCATAAACAAAATTCTGGTTTTTATTAAGGTTTCCATTTTGTGGATTCCTTTCCTAAAATCAAACTTTCTATCATATTCAACTCTTTTGATCAAATAAGGAAACCTAGGGTTTTTACCATAGGTTTGTATTAGGATTTAACCTTAGTTCTAATCGAACTACGTGGACTTTGATCCATGTATTTCGTTGCATGGTACGTAGGCGCTCTTCGTGAGGCTCAAGTCCGTTCTAGGATCCAAGCATCCTAGGTTTATTTTTGTTTTCTCTTTTTCTTTTTCTGTTTTTATGTGCTTATTATGCATGGATGGATGAATGAAATATATGATATGCATGCAATTCTTGTGATGATATACTTGCTGATTTTTGTATGGAAAGATCTTGATTTAGCCCAAATGAACTGAGAGACCGAAAGGGTGACATGGGTGCCTATAGGCTTTGCCTAGAACCTTCCCATGTCATAACTTAGCCTCCGAATCCCCGATTTCTTTGGTTTTCAAAAGATTGGTTTTTGCCTTTCCTTTTTTATGGAGTCATTCAAATTGTTTTCCTAAAACAAACTATTTTTAGGGTTTTCCTTGTTTCCTTTAAAAAATAAGGTGGCGACTCCTTTCCTTTTTCTTTTTCAAATCCATTTTCTTTCAATCCCTTGTGGGCCCAATTTCCGGGGTTCACAGCCTCCTCTTGATGTCCTTCTAGTTCTCCAAACTCGTAGCTCCCTCTCTCTCTAAGTGTAAAGTGCAATTAACCTCCCCTATATGCTGAATACCATGTCCTTTATATAGAGAACTGACCCCCTAAACCAATGGCTAAGATTAATTCATTAAATAATGATCCTAGGGCTATTAGAGACTCTCTTGGTGCTCAAACAACTCAAACTTACACACTCCTAAGAGCAAACAAGTTGTTTTGGCGGAGGAAACCGTCAAAAGAGGGAGAGGAGAGTCAAAATTTGAGTTGAGGAAGGAGTCTCTCGGGTGACCATCTAGGCCTGGACGGTTAGCCGTCTGGGCTTGGACGGCTAACCATCCAGCCCCGGACGGTTACCCGAGGCCCTCCTATTTTTGCTCCGCTTTTGACTCCCACTTGCTGTAGAAGTCCTAAAATCTTCAAATTAAGTCCGATTTTGACGAAATAAAAGTCAAAACGACCGTGTTTCGAAGGGGAACACATTTTTAGGCATTTTAGGACAAAAATCCTCAACCATGGGTGCATGGTTAGGTTTTACAAAGGTGGTTAACCATGGTGCTTCACCGTCGCTAAGCTGGGTTTGTACACAAGGTCGAACCAAATGCTTTCCCGATCGAAAATCGATCTTTCTAAACATGTTTAGGACATAAATAAAGCCCAATTGAAGTTAAATGAGAGAAAATTGGTTGGGTCTTATGAGTCAATTTGAGCAAACCAAGAAAGGGTCTTTTAGCCAACCCGAACCATTACGAGCCAAATTGATCTTAAACCATTAATTCATGAAATTGAACCTATATATGGACTCTATATAACCATATGAACTCAATGGAATTACTCGAGATTCATTCCAAAGTCAAATGGAAAATATACGGCTTAAAAGACGATTATGCCCTTAAAGTCGCAAAAGTTCTTATTGACCATCGAGATGAACTCCAAATCACTTCAAAATTCATACACATGACATTCAACGCCATAGAAACTCAATGCAAAAGAATATACTCAAAAAGGACTTAAAATCCTACATGAAATGATATGTCCTAACTAAGGTGACAAAAATGGGGTGTGACAATAATGCATGCACATTTTGCCACACACTAACAATACTAATCTCAATCATGAATTAAAATCCAATCCTAGCTTCAAAAGAGATAATGTAAGTTGGGAAATGTCCTATTGCATATATAGTACAAAACTTAAAAAACCATACCTGTTACATGGTCCAAAATTTTTTGCCTACACCCCATTATATAACGAACAAAACGAATATCAAAGCTCAAACAAGCCCACTATAATCTTCACCCATAAGCCTGCAAAATAATAGTAGGTGAAAGTTATTTTTGATTACTAAAAAAATACCAAAATATGATTCTCTAAATGCTCAAGAACTGATAAATTTGTGACTACCAAATAAAAATAAATACAAACCCATCAACTCACATTAAATTTCATCACTCCCCATATCTTGATCCAACTCTTGTGTTTCTGCATTATCTGAAATGGCAAAAATGACAATAAGATCTATGATATGTAAATTAAGAAGATTTTATTGGAAGATATTTATCATTAACGATAGTTCACTTACATTGGTTAGTAGATTTAGTCTTTTTTCTATTTGGATTTTTGGGACAATTCCGCTTGTCATGTCCTAACTTCTGGCACAGCACACACTTTCTATTGCCCTTCTCTTGGGCTAACTCAAGACTACTTTTCAATCGACTAGAACTAGTAGTAATTTCTTTCACCTTCACATCCTTCTTCCTACTCTTAGTTTGTGAGATATTTAGATCCAAAAGCAACAATTGAGTTGACTTATTAGTGCGTTCATCAACTACACTTTAGGAAACATTGATTGGAGACTCAGAAACTTGTGAAAGCTTTTTGGATAATTCATTCATAGATTCCATGTAAATTCTGTATTTCTCATTTGAAGGTGTTGCATAACAAGCCAATGTAGTAGAATGCAAACATGTGTCTAAGTCTCAATGCCTCTAAATCTTCTTTGCCATCATTCATCACCAATCCTTTTGAATCAACGATTCTAAATTTATTTGCCTCTTCTTTCTTCTATCTTGCAAGAACAAAATGATCTAGTATTTTATCGATGTCTAAACGAACAAACACTTTCAAAATATGCCTACATAGTATTCCATAGAACTCAAAATTTTGGCATTCACGCATACCCTCATAAGTTTGCAAATTTAACTTCACCACAAACTCTTTAGGGTCTCCAACTTTTGTCTTCACTAGGTATGTGTGAAATTCATTGTCACATCCACCTTCTTCAACTTTGTAACGACTAACTTGATCCCATTCAAGTAAGAATTTGTTGAACACATTTCTGGTATACAACTTTGCGGCATGCTTTAAAAGGAAATCATTATCATTGACAATTCGATCCTTGTGTTCTAACTCAAAATCTTCATCCCTCTCTCTTTTCACAATCTTCTTTAGTGCTTGCTCATACTTTACAACAAATTCTCTAAGACTTGTTGTCGATGTAACAAATGCATTAAAAAATGAATTAATGCCCTCACTACGTCGAGTAGTATTCATTCTAGCAAAAAAAGTCACATGGTTAAAAACAAGCACCTAAGAATCACGTATTTCATAAATTTGATTAAGCCAATCATTACTTTCCAAACCATTCTCCATAACCAAGGTCTTCCACTTCTCTTCAAAATCATCTATCTTGTACGTCGACCAAATACATTTTTTCATGCTATTCTTGAATTTTGACTTCTTATAGTACACTTGAGACAACTTCTCGACAAACTTCTTCTTAATGTGCCAAATACATAAACGATGGCGGGTGTTAAGCAAAACCTTGGCAATTGCTACCCTTATTGCCAAGTCTTGGTCAGTGATGATAGAAACCGGATGGCATCCTCCCATAGCTTCAAGCCATGTCTCAAACAACCACAAAAATGTCACCTCTGTCTCATCTTGTAAAAGCGCACATCCGAATTGTATAGTTTACAAGTGATGGTTTACTCCTGTAAATGGTGCAAATGGCATATCATACTTGTTCGTCCGATATGTTGTATCAAATGTAACTACATCCCAAAAAAATTACATGCCTTCCCATCGTCATCAAATTGAATTGCATAAAAGAATTGTGGATTCTCAGCCTGTTTTTTTTGGAAGTAAGTGAGGACCGATTGCACATCCCCACCTTCTAGCACCTTATGCCTAACATTCCTTAAGTGGTTATAACAATCTCTATTATCAAAACCAAGATGTGCACCGCCAAGAATTGAAGGAACTTTTCTAATTTGCAAGTTCTCTCTATGAAATGTTTCAGTCAAATCCTTAGCTGTCTGTGGCATATATCGAAATGACATCATTCTCATCCTCCTCGTTGGAGTAACTACTTTATGATTGTGACTGTCATTGAAAACTGACACTTTCCAGTTGCTAGTCCATTTGTCATGTAAAATCCTCTATTTAGCCTCACACCCACATTTAATAGTTGAACAATTTCTACTTCTTTTCTTCACATTTTCTTTCATGCCAATCTCAGTCTCATAATTTTCTTCCATAGCCTTTTCTTTATCAGTCTTTGCAATATATTTTCCTTGACGTGCGCAAACAAACTTTTTACTAGTCACCTCATTTGAGCGTCCTTTTATCTTGTTTGAACTTCGAGTGCGAATCCAAAAACCTTCCTGTCGACCATAATTTTCTTAGTAGGTTCTTGCTTCTTCCATTGTATCAAAAAGCATCCCCACATACGGTGCTTTTAAATTTTCAACATCTTTCTTTGGAGTTTGGGAAAGGTCTAATTCGCCACTTTCTTCATAGAGTTCATTGATCACCTAAATAAATTTCAACTCAATAAATTATACATCATCAAGTATAAAGTTAATAAAATTAATACATATTCAAATAAATGGTTCCTATCGTATGTACACCTAGTCTCATTTCATTATAACCTATAAGCTCAAGTGTTTAAATAAATGCATGGTTCCTATTTTTTATTTTTTTTATTTTTTTATAGTCAAAGTGAATAAACTCAAGAAGTTAAAAAATAAAGTCATCAAGTCAAAAGCTTTAAAACTTTTTGGAGAAAAACCATGCTCCTGCCACAAATTATGAATTTAAATGTACCATCCATATTTTATCAGGGTATGGTGCGAGTGAATACGACAACTATTTTTATCATTAATGATGCATATGTTTAAGAATGTTTGCTCAATGACTACAATATATTGGCATGTGGTTATCAATTTTATTAAGGAAATTGATATTTTGAGTTGGGTTCCCTTTTTTTTATTTTTTGTTGGCTGAAAGAATTTGTTTTCCTCTATTTAAGCATCTTAAATTATGGAAACCTAGGCTAATAATTTTACGAATTTCATTTTCAAAGATTTGGGGCAAATGCAATCATGAGATTCTTTTGCTTTGTTCAAACATAGAAACAAACAGTTAAGGCCCCTATCATGACATGGCCACTAGGAAAACTACAATTGAAGTTTGCTCAATGCACATGTTTTCTATGATTATTACTAAATCAATGATTTTGCACTCTCTATGCTTGATCTTTGGTCTACATGTAATTTCTTGAAAATAATGCAGTAGAAATTAAAGCAATAAAATAAGAAATTAAAAAAAAAAAAAAAAAAATCCAGCACAAGCAATCAAAACCAGATGGATATGGTGCACAACTAAACCTAGAAATGCTTACCTCAGTTTGAGAAGAAATTCTAGCTATTGAAGCCTCTAAGTCTCCCACTCCCACCATTTGAGATTCTTCGAGAGAGGGAGATTTGAGATG